>PVIH01020522.1:0-32140 GCA_004025045.1 Sigmodon hispidus
AGAGAGAGAGAGAGAGAGAGCGAGCAAAAAAATCAGAAGAAACCATTACTCAAATTAAGATTTGGAAATAAAGACCTTTTGACAAATAATGGTCCGAAGAAAGGAGAATTCCCAGAAAAATTTACCAAGAAAAAATATAATGTGACCTAATGCTATCTCTGATGTCATGATGATAGGATCCCACAATAAAAATTCCAAGAACTACCTAAGAATGCTCCTTAACATGGATTGTAATAGTGCTATTAAGCTGAAAAATACCATCTAAAGGTCAGCTTTAGACTACAAACTTCTTAGGACAATTTCAAGGCTTTTAGCTGAGATGATCCTTTGTCACAGACTATTCTAGCCAGGAATTGAGACAAGCCCTGCACTATCCCATTATGTAAAGACTGAACAACAGATAATACAGTTACCTCTTCCAGAACTTAACAACCTAAATTTTTCTTTTCAGGATCCTCTAAAGATGCATTTATCCTAAGACAGCAGGAATTAAATTTAAAAACATAATGCCCACATTTCGAAGAGGTGGGATTAGTGGGTTTTGGTAATTCAATGGGTCATGGATAATTATGATTGTTTAGGATGATTTGTTACAAGTTATATTGGTAATGGTCAGGAAAACAAAGCTGATCAAAGGAGATTATATTCAGAGTTCTTCTTTTACAAAAAAGAAAAAAAGGGATATTAGTATGGTGGGACAAATTGTTAGATTATTAAATCTACTTTTAATTGCAACTAATAGTTTTAAATATTTTACAATGAATTGGAATTTTGTATATTGTATACAAATTATATATATTGATACAAAGTTGAGATCATTCTTGTACTTACACACGTAATTTAGCAATGTAATATAAATTGGTTGTCCTTGAAAATTATTATTACCATTTAGAATATAAAGAAATGCAAATTAGTATTTAGTCATTACAATCAAACATCGTCACGCTAGATATGTTTTAAAGGTCAAATAGAGATATTTTTGAACAGCTTGGGATCGGAAGCATCTTGGACCAGCACCTTGGAGTCCATTTCCTCTAGAGGAACACCTGACCCATTTAGGATGAGGAAAGTGGATTTGTCTGGAGTAGATGCTGAACTAAGCCACGTTGGGACCTTGGAACCTCCTGCCCTTGCTGGGGAGGAGATAAGGAGATGGGGAGAAGAGAGAGTGACTGGCAGGGGTGGGAGGGGAGGGAAGTTTGAACAAGGGAATTCATGGATAAAAAATTAGATTTTAAATTGCCTTCATGTTTCCTGCCACACATCTATCAGGCCTTGTGGTAATAAAAAAAATAGTACTGAGAAAGTGTTTGTTTATTTTGTATAGAGGAAGTGTTTAAGGAATAACTAAATAATTGTCTTTTTGAAGTATCCTTTATTAGAAGTTTTTTCCCTAAAATAATGCCACTATTGGAACCTGTTGATTTAGTATGCTTTCAAAAGATGCACTTTTGAGTGGTCAAATACATGCTTGGTGGTACTAGGAATAGAATATTCCAGCATTCTAACCTCTTCCTGGGTATCCTAGAGCCTGTCACTTTACTCACTGGTTTAACTGGGCTAATTTACTACCCATGATATTGGATTAATAAACTTCTAACAAAATAGTGAAAAAAAAGACAAGTTGTCTTTAAACACTTAGTGATATGCAAAATATGGCATTTAAGATCTTTTAATAATGTAGGTTCTGCTTATTTTTATCACAATGAGACATGTCTTTTCTGGCAACTCCAATCTCCTTTAGAGAACATAATGGGCATTGAAGAAATTCCATATAGACTTGACTTTCTTTGTGGAAAAAGTTAGGCATTGGGTAAAAAAGTGCCCTTGACTCCACTGCTGACAATATGATGTCCAAAAATATGCACAAGAAAGAACTGTCAAACTTAGTCAAACTTAATCAAGACAAAGTAAGAAAGTCTTTAAGACTGTCCTGCATCAGGCAAATGGATGGATTTGGAGAATATCCTCCTGAGTGACGCATCACAAACCCAGAAACAGAAGCAGGGGATGTACTCACTAATTAGTGGATTTTTTAAAGAGATGTCATTGTATACAAGAGCTCAAGGCTAGAACATAGCTAAATGACACAGTGACTCACTTCTGTGTTGATTGCCTCTGGTAGGGGTATGGGTGAGGAAAGACTTGGTTTTTTTTTTTTTTTTTTAAGGGTCTGGCCACAGAGAGTTTAATTATGCTCCAGTAAGTAAATGGGCAGCATGAATGTGGAAATCATAAGAGTGGATATGAATCTGAGAGGACTGAGGACTGATAACTGAGGTTGATGGGGTGCATGATGTCACCAAACAATATATATATATTTAATATATATATTAAATAAAGGCTTGCTTTATTTGACAGGAACAGATGATGAAGAAAACCTCTAATAAGCAGGCACATGGCTCACCATTTGTTTTACAGAAATAAATGCCTACAAGACAAAAATTTTGTAAGTGAAAAGATGTTTTTATAAATTGTTTTAATTGTAATTATGTGATATCCGTTTGTGTAGGTATATGAATGTGGCATTGAAGAAATTCCATATAGACTTGCTTGTTTTTGAGAATGTTAAGACCTTGAATCCTTTTGTAACAGTTATTAGAGAAAGCTGTCAAAATTGAATTTTGGTTTTAGGAATAAACATTCATTAAGTAAAAAATTATCCTGCTTCATAGATAATTTGGTCAGATATGCTAGGCCTGTAGGCTGACCATGGATGCCCCAGTATTGCAGAGGAAGTTTGTATGACTGTTTAGGCAGCCAGCTGTTTCTCTCTCTCTCTCTTTTCTTTCTTTTTTTTTTAAACAGTTTTTGGAATTTGTGTGCTTTTACTTTCTGCTTGCAGTTGATAATATTTTCTTCTCAGGACTGAGGGAGTTGAAGACTAGATAGTTATATTCATAGTTTTACTAGTTACAGATTTAAAAAAGGAAACTCACTAAATAAAGAGGTATAAAGTATATAAGTTTCAGGCACTTTAAAAAATGGTTTTTAGTTGGTAATATAAGTTAGATAGAAAGTGAATTAGATACAACACTTTGGAGTGACCAAGATAGGATAAATAATAAAGTATTTTCTCTGAATTTGTCAATTTTTAACAAACTAAACATTATTGATCTAATTATTATTAAATAGTTATTGTACTTATAGTACATAGTTTTTCCTCTATTTGTTAGAGCCTCCTTTTTTATTTTTGACAAAAATAAGAGGAAATGTGGTAATCTAAGAAGTACAAATTGCCTGAAGATCAGAGACAGAGCCAGCTACAGAGTTAGCCGTAGAGGCTACGCAGTGTTGATACACACCTTTAATTCCAACACTTGGAATCTTGTGCCTCTGCTCCCAGTACGTGGGAAATACATAGAAATAGAAAGTTTGAACCAGCAACTAATATGACTGGGCAGAGAAAGGTATATAAGGTGGGAAAGACAGAGTTTGCCCTTTCCATTTTGTCTTGTGGTTTACTTCCCTTATTCAGTCTAAAGATTTGTCAAGACGAGATCTACCTTGTTTGACCTGAGAAGTTGACTAGATTGTCATAGTGAGTGCAAGTTACTGGAATAACTTTTTTTTATTATTATTTTTGTAGTTTTGCGACCTAAGTAAAGATTTCACTTTCAGTCTTGTTGTCAGCCCACCATAAATTAAACATAGTGCATAGAACAGAATTCTTCTCATGGCACAAAGTACTGATATTATCATTGGGTTTTCTGATTTCCAGTTTTATCAGTGTCAGCCAAAGAAGAGAAGAACTTGTTAGCTGTGTTGGTTGTATGTTGGAGCCTAGGTACCTAGATTGAGCTGTCCATATCTATAAATAGTTACATTCTGTGGCAATTTGAACAGATTTGTAAATACAACTCAGAGATCCTCAAAAATATTGGCATGAGGGAACACTGAAAGATCAAAACAAGGTCCAGTAGGGTCTTGTAGCTTTGCATGCAAATATTAATAAAAATTAGTTAATTTACATTCATTATAAAATACCTTGGCATGGCTAGTGGCAGTACTCAAGTATTAATCTATACAATTTAATTACATAATGAGGGAATTTAATAAACTAGCTTTAGTGAGTCTGCTTTTGAGCAAATGACTGTTGTAATTTTCACAAAGGATTTATGAGTTACCTAAAAAATATAATGTGTATGATTTTCTAGAAGGAACTAGAAAAGTATGAAATGTCTATAGTATAAAACAGAGGACAAAATTATATTTTTGATGAGTGTTACTGCAGATATATAGTTAGATTGTTAGTCTTGGTTTTAGGAAGATAATAGAAGAAATAAATGTCATGAAATGCTTGTAGCTTGCTTTGTTTACTGAATTCAGAAATGTCTTTAGAAGGTGATATAAACCCCAAGTTTAAATAGCAGACAGTATTTTGAACAGGTATGAGAGCATTTTAGAAATTGAAACCAAGATATGGAAAGTATAGAAATGTTTTTAAGTTTGGTAGATTACTATATGGAAGTTGCTGAAGAGAAAACTAGAAAGTCCAGGGACACAATAAGGATTGTTTGATTGACTACTAGCTGCAATATAGAACCATTCACTGTTTAAAGTGTAGTAACAAGAGATTATCAATCTTTGCATTATTTCTCTAGTCAAAATGATTTCAAATATTCAATGTTGAACATAGTTTTTCCATATTTTTACCAGCCAAAATAAAACTAACCTAGTTTCTCAAATCCAGCACCTTTATCCCAAAGACCAGAGGAACCCAGGACTGATAACGTTGCATGATTCCAAAAAGTTACATGTCATTTGCATTGTATTTCTAATGTATTGACTATATTGAAACCTGATACCAGGCAAAAGATCTGGTGGCTTCTGACCTGCATCCTTTAGAGTGTGCTGTGACCTGACAATGAACATAATGATTCTCCAATAACAGAAGTGTTTTTCAATTTCATCACCAGCTTCATGCTATTTCTCATTTTGATTTCTTATTATAAATAAAGTCATTTTTTATTCATGTGGATCAAGTGAATACTTGACCAAACTCCCTTACCCCTTCCACCCCTCCCAGTCATTCTCTCTTCTCCATATTTCTTTATCTCCTCCCTAGCAAGGGCAGGAGGTCCCAAGGTCCCAAGGTGGTTTAGTTCAGCATCCACTCCAGGCAGATCTACTTTTCTCACCCAACATCAAGACTGAGTCTAATGTTTCTCTGGAGGAAATGGGCTCCAATGTACTGGTCCAAGGTGTTTTAGATCCCAAGCTGATCAGTGGTTGTGGTTTGCTGCTTGGACATGCTTTGCTTTTTGTTTAAAGTCCACTAATGAGTGAGTCCATCCCTTGCTTATCTTTCTGGGTTTGTGATACCTTGCTCAGGAGGATATTCTCCAAATCCTTCCATTTGCCTGTGAATTTTAGGATGACATTTTTTTTTTTAACTGCTGAGTAGTACAACTTTGTATAGATGTACCACAGTTGAGGGGCATCTAGCTTATTTCTAGGTTCTTCTTTTATGAATAATTCTGCTATGAACAAGGTTGAGCTAATGCCTTTGGAGTGCAAATGTGCAACTTTAGGGTATATGCCCAGTGGTTTTTCTGAATCCCTGGGGAGATTGATTCCCAGTTTTCCGAGAAACCACCATAATGCATTCCAGAGTGGCTGAACCAGCTTACACTCCCACCAACAATGGAGGAGTGTTACCCTTGCTCCGCAACCTCTCCAGCATAGGCTGTTATCTGTGTCTTTTATCTTAGCCAATCTGACAGATATAAGGTGGTATCTCAATGTTATTTGCATTTCTCTGATGTCTAAAGATATTGAGCACTTTTTCAAGTGCCATTCCCCCATTCATAATTCTTCTGCCGAGAATTCCCTTTTTAGTTCTGAGCCAATTTTTTGAGTGGATTAGTTAAGCATTTGGGCTCTAGTTTATTGAGTTCTCTATATATTTTAGAGATCAATCTTCTGTTACTTGTTGCATTGGTAAAAATCTTTTTCCATTCTGCAGGTTTTCGTTTTGTGTTATTGACTGTGTCCTTGGCTTTACAGAAGCTTCTCAGTTTCAGGAGGTCCCACTTATTGATTATTGTTCTTTGTGTCTGTGCTACTGGTGTTATATTTAGGAACTGGTCACCTGTGCCAATGCGTTAGAGAGTATATTCCACTTTCTTTTCTATCAGGTTCAGTGTGGCTGGATTCACTTGGATTTGGATTTTGTGCAGGGTGATAGGCTATGATCTATTTGCATTTTTCTACACTCTATCATCCAGCTATGACAACACCATTTGTTAAAGATACTATCTTTTTTCCATTGAATTTTTTGGGCCTCTTTGCTAAAGATCAGGTGTTCCTATGTTTTTTTGGTTAATGTCAAAAGATCCTCAATTTGATTCTATTGATCCACAAGTATGTTTTTATGCCAATACCAGACTGTTTTTATTACTGTAACTCTATAGTATAACTTGAAGTCAGGAGTTGTGATGCCTCCTGAGGTTCTTTTGTTGAACAAAATTGTTTTGGCAATCATGGCTTTCCTGTTATTCCAAATGTAAATGAGTATTGTCCTTTCAAGGTGTGTAAAAAATTATGTTGAGATTTTCATGGGTAGTGCATTGAATCTATACATTGCTTTTGGTAGAATTGCCATTTTTACTGTATTGATCCTACCTATCCAGGAACATGGGAGTGCTTTCCATTTTCTGATATCCTCTACAATTTCTTTCTTCAATGATTTAAAATTTTTGTCAAATAGATCTGTTACTTCTTTGGTTATAGTTGTAACAAGGTATTTAAAGCTATTTGCATCTATCATAAAGGGTGATGTTTCCTTTATTTATTTTTCAGTCCTTTTATCTTTATTGTATAGAAGAGCTACTGTTTTCTTTTAGTTAATCTTGTATCCTGCTACATTGCTGAAGGTGTTTATCAGCTGTAGAAGTTCCCTGGTAGAATTTTGTGGGTCACTTACATATATAGTCATATCATCTGCAAATAGAGATAGTTTCACTTTTTCTTTTCCAATTTGTATACCCTTAATCTCCTTTTGATCTCTTATTGCTTTAGCTAAATCTTTGAGAACTGTATTGAATAGATAAGGGGATAGAGGACATTCTTGTCTAGTTCCTGATTTTAGTGGGATTGCTTGGAGATTTCCTCCACTAAGTATGATGTTGGCTGTCAGCTTCTTGTCAAACACCTTTATTATATTTAGGTATTTTTCCTGTATTCCTGCTCTCTCCATGACTTTTATCATGAAGGTGTGTTGGATTTTTTTCAAAGGCTTTTTCAGTGTCTAAGGGTATGATCATGTGTTTTTTCTTTTCTCTTCAGTTTGTTTATATGATGGATGATATTTATGTTTTTTTCTTTTATTTTTAACCATCCCTGCATTTCTGGGATGAAGCCTACTAGATCATGTTGGAAGATATTTTTCATATGTTGTTATATTTGTCAGAATTTTGTTGAGAATTTCAGCATCCATATTCATGAAATATATTAGTCTGTAATTCTACTGCTTTGTTGTATCTTTGAATATCTTGGGTCTTGATGTTATTGTGGCCTCATAAAAGGAATTGACAATATTCCTTTAATTTCAACTGTGTGAAACAGTTTAAGGAGTATTGGTAATAGCTCATCTTTCAATGTCTGGTAGAACTCTGCACTGAAACCTTCCAGACCTGGGATTTTTTTACTTGGGATGCTTTTAATGACAGCTTCAATTTCCTTTAGGGTTATATGTCTGTTTATGTATTTAATCTGATCTTCATTTAATTTTGGTAAGTGGTACTGGTCCAAAAAGCTGTCCATTTCTTCTAGGTTTTCTATTTTTGTGTAGTATAGATTTTCATATATGACCTGATAATTCTCTGGATTTCATGATTATCTGTTATGTCCCCCTTTTCATTTCTGATTTTGTTGATTTGAATACTCTCTCTCTGCTTTTTGATTAGTTTGGATAAGGGCTTATCTATCTTGTTGACTTTCTCAAAGAACCAACTCTTTGATTCATTGATTCTTTGTAATGTTCTCTTTGTTTCAATTGTATTGATTTCAGCTCTAAGTATTATTATTTCCTGCCATCTACTCCTTCTAGGTGAGTTTGCTTCTAATTATTTTATGGCTTTCAGCTGTGCTAATCGGTCTCTAGTGTGAGATTTCTAGAAGTTTTCATATAGGCATCTAGTGCTATGAATTTTCCTTTCAAGACTGCCTTTATTGTGTCAACAAGTTTGAGTACATTATGGATTCATTTTCATTAAATTCTAGGAAGACTTTGATTTCTTTCTTAATTTCTTCCTTGACCTAGAAGTGGTTCAGTTGAATGATGTTTAGTTTCCATGTGTTGGTAGGCTTTCTGATATTTTTGATGTTTTAAACTCTAATTTTATGCCCTGGTTGTCTGATATGATACAAAGAATTATTTCTACTTTTTCCATCTATTGATATTTGCTTTATTACTAATTATATGGTCAATGTTTTAAAAAGTTCTATGTGGTGCTAAGAATTATACATATTCCTTTGCATTTCGGTGGAAGCTTCTGTAAATATCTGTTAAAACCATTTGCATCATAACCTCTGTTAGACTTTTTATTTCTTTGTTGTGTCTCTGTCTCGTTGACCTATCCAAGGGTCAAAGTGAGGTGTTGAGATCTCCCACTATTAGGATGTGAGAGTTGATGTAGGATTTGAGCTTTAGTATTGTTTCTTTTATATAGATAGGTGCCCTTATATTAGGGGCATAAATATTCAGATTTCAAATCTCATCTTGACCATTCTTTTCTGAAATGAATAAGGATTGTTCATTTTGGTCTCTTTTAATTGATTTCAGTTTGAAGTCCACTTTGCTAGATATTAGGATGGCAACACCAGCTTGTTTCTTAGGGCCATTTGATTGGAAAATCTTTTCCTAATTCTTTCCTCTGATCCTGTCTCTGTCTTTAAGGTAGAGTGTCTTGTATGCAGCAGAAAGATGGATTCTGTTTTTGTATCCATTGTGTTAGTGTGTGTCTTTTTATAGGTGAATTGAGTCATTTGATATCAAGGGGTATTAGTTACCACTTACTGATATTTCCTATTATTTTTTGTGATGGGTTGTATGAATTTCCTTTCTCTTGGCTATTCTTCTGTGGGGTTATTGATTGTTTTTGGTTTCATGGATGTATCTGATATTTTTAGGTTGGAGTTTTTTCTATAATGTTTTCTGAAGTACCAGATTTGTAGATAGGTATTGCTTCAGTCTGATATTGTCATGAAATATCTTGTTTACTCCATCAATAGTGATTGATAGTTTTGCTGAATACAGTAGTCTATGTTGGCAGCCTTGATCTTTAAGTGTCTGTACAACTTTTGCCTAAGACGTTCTTGCTTTCATTGCTTCCATTCAATAGTCAGGAGTTATTCTGATGGATCTGCCTTTATAGGTAAGTTGTCCCTTTTCTTTTGTAGCTCTTAAATTTTTTTCTTTGTTCTGTATGTTTTGCGGCTTGATTATTATGTGGCAAGCAGCCTTTTTTGTGGTCAAATCTATTTGGTGTTTTGCAAGCTTCTCCTTCTTTAAGTTGGTGTTTTGCAGGCGTCTCCTTCTTTAAGTTGGGAAAGTTTACTTCTATGATTTTATTGAATACATTATCTGTGCCTCTGAGCTGAACTTCTCCTTTTCTATTCCTATTATTCTCAGGTTAGGTCTTTTCATGGTGTCCCCAGTTTCCAGAATGTTATGTGTTATAGTTCTTTTGGCTTTAGTGTGTTTTTTTGACTGATGTATCTATTTCCACCATTGAGTTTTCCACTACAGAGATTCTCTCTTTCAGCTCTTGGCTTATGTTGGTTATGCTTGTGTCTGTAATTCCAGCTCTTTTCTTCAGATTTTCTATTTCCACCTTTGCCTCATTTTGTGCGTTTCTTATTGCTTATATTTTACTTTTTCATTCCTGGAATGTTTCTTTCATTTTTGGTATTCCTTTTTTTTGTTTTTGTTTTTTTTTTCTCTAGGATTTGTTCATCTCTTCCTATTTTTTGTTTGTATTTTCTTCAATTTCTTTAAGGGAATTTTTCATATTCTCTTTGAAGGCTTTAATAATCTTCATAAAGTTGCTTTTGCTATTGTTTCCTTATGATTCCTCTTCATTGCTCTGTTCAGGTTTTGTACCTGTAGACCCATCAGTTTCTTCTGATGTTGCCTTGTTGGTCTTTATATTGCTATATGTTGCTTGCACTGGCATCTGCCCATGGCTTCAGTGGTTCACAGTTAGTCAGCTCCTAGTCAGTTGTGGCTAGAGGGCTTGTACATCTCCTGTCTACTCTGAGCAAGGGGTCTGTTTGATAAAAAATATGGAATGCTTTATGAATTTGCATGTCATTTTTGTGCAGGGGTCATGTTAATCTTCTCTGTATTGTTCCAATTTTAGTATATGTGTTGCCAAAGTGAGCATGGCAAGTGGACTTTTCTTGGAGGTCAAATCTATTTGATGTTCTATAAGCTTCTTCTATCTTTATAGGCATTTCTTTCTTTAATTTAGGAAAGTTTTCTTCTATGATTTTATTGATATATTATCTGTGCCTTTGAGCTGGTATTATTTACCTTCTTCTATTCCTATTATTCTCAGATTAGATTTTTTCCCCAACTTCCCTGAACATTTTGTGTTATGTCTTTTTTTGGTTTTAGTGTTTTCTTTGACTGATATATCTATTTCCACCATTGAGTCTTCCACTCTAGAGATTCTCTCTTCCATGTCTTGGATTCTCTTGGTTATGCTTTTATCTGTAGTTCCGGCTCTTTTCTTTAGATTTTTTATTTCTACCTTTGCCTCATTTTGTGCCTTTTTTATTGCTTCTATTTCACCTGTTAGTTCCTGGAATGTTTTTTTTTGTTGTTGTTGTTGTTTTGTTTTTGTTTTCGTTTTCTTAGTTTTCTTTCAAGGATTTGTTCATCTCTTCCAATTTTTCATTTGCATTTTCTTCTATTCCTTTAAGGAAACTTTTTTATTTTTTTTTTCAGGCTTCAATAATCTTCAAAAGGGTGTTTATGCTGTTGTTTTCTTCTGTTTCATCTTCATTGCTCTGTTCAAGTCTTGTAATTGTAGAACCACCAGATTCTTCTGATGTTGCCTTGTTGTTCTTTATATTGTTATATGTATTTTTGCACTATGGCTTGAGTAGTTCACAATTATTCAGCTCCCAGTCAGTTGTGGTTAGAGGCCTTGTGTCTCCTTTCTGCTCTACACAAGGGTATTTTTTGATCTCTGACTGTGCTCTGTATAGGAGTCTGAGTTTCAAAGGCTTTAGTCCTTCTCTGATGATGCTGTTTGCCCTGGAGGCAGGGCCTGGCCATGCAAGGTCCCTTCTTTTAAGGGTCACTGGAGGAAGCGCCTCCCAGCTGTAGCCTATGACCTGTCTGTTGGCAAGAGTCTGAGATCAGATCTTGGGTGTGACCCTGATACAGGAGAGGGATTCTCTGGTCCAGTGGCCCAGCAACTAGAAATTGCTCACCTCTGACTCCTCTCTGAACAGGGTTATTTCTCATTTTTCTTTTGCTTTGAAACATATATTGTCTCAGAAATATTTAAATTTGTGCTAGAGTTATAACACCTGAAAGCCCCATAAGATACTGGTTTTTTCAACAGTGTATGAAATAGTAGTACAAAAATTCCTGCAGAAAGCAAAATAAGAAACTGAACTTCAGTAGCATCCTCTAGAAACTAAAGATAGAAGTCCACAGATAGTAATTAGAATGCCAGAAATGGCCATCTAATGCTGAACAAGGAAAATACATTAGAGATTAGTACTGGGAGGGAAAGGTAGAATATAAAAATAATCACAGAGAAAGTTACATCAGACTTGAGTGCCATGACTGGGTGGCTAGAAGTGAAATTATATAGCTACATTCAGATAGACTAATCTCAGGGAGAAGAAAAACAAACAAGAAAGCAACCAAACAAGCAAACAAACATAATTCTCAAAGTTTTAGCTAAAACAATAAGAGAATGAAAAGAGATTAAGGAGATACAAATTGCTAAAGAACAAGTGAAACTGTATTTGCAGATGATATGATTGTACACATAAGTGACTCACAAAATTTTACCAGGGAACTTCTAAAGCTAATAAACACATTCAGCAATGTAGCAGGATAAAAAGATTAACTCATAGAAAACAGTAGTCCTTCAATACACTACACATAAAAGGACTAAAAAAGAAATAAGGGAAACATCACCCTTTAAAATAACTGCAAATAGCATTAAATACCTCGGTGTAACTATAACCAAAGAAGTAACAGACCTGTTTGAGAAAAACTTTAAATCACTGAAGAAAGAAACTGAAGAGGATATCAGAAAATAGAAAGATCTTCCATGTTCTTGGGTACGTAGGATTAACATGGTGAAAATGGCAATCTTACCAAAGGCAATCAACATATTCAATGCAATTACAATTAAATCCCAACACATTTATTTACAGACCTTGAAAGAGCAATACTCAGTTTCATTTGGGATAACAGGAAAGCCATGATTGCCAAAACAATTTTGCTCAACAAAAGAACCTCAGGACTTATCACCATTCCTGACTTCAAATTATACTTTAGAGCTACAGTAATTAAAAACAGCTTGATACTTTCATAAAAACAGTGGATCAATGGAATTGAATTCAAGATCCTAACATTAACCCATGCAAATATGAACACCTGATTTTTGACAAAGAGGCCCAAAATATTCAGTGGAAAAAAAGATAGTATCTTCAACACATGGTATTGGCATAATTGGATAGTAGTATGCAGAAAAATGCAAATAGATCCAAACCTATCACCCTGCACAAAACTCAAATCCAAGTGGATCAAAGACCTCAACATAAACCTAGCCACACTGAACCTGATAGAAAAGAATGTGGGATATGCTCTCCAACGCATGGGCACAGGTGACCACTTTCTAAATATAACACCAGTAGCCCAAACACTAAGAGCTACAATCAATAAGTGGGACCTCCTGAAACTGAGAAGCTTCTGTAAAGCCAAGGATACAGTTAAAAGACAAAATGACAGCCTACAGAATGAGAAAAGATCTTTACCAACTGATCTCTAAAATATGTAGAGAACTCAAGAAACTAGAGCCCTAAATAACCAAGTTAAAAATGGGGTTCAGAACTAATAAGGAAAATCTCAGCAGAAGAATTATAAATGGCTGAAAGGCATATAAAAAAGTGCTCAACATATTTAGCCATCAGAGAAATGCAAATCAAAACCCCTATACCTGACAGAATGGCTAAGATTAAAAGCACAGATGACAGTTTATGCTGGAGAGGATGTGGAATGAGGGGAATACTCCTCTGTTGCTGGGAGTGTAAACTTGTTCAGCCACTCCAATGCAGTATGGCATTTTCTCAGAAAAGTGGGAATCAATCTCTCCAAGGATCCAGCAATACCACTTTTAGGCATATACCCTAGGGAAGCACATTGGCATCCCAAATGCATTAGCTCAACTATGTTCATAGCAGCATTATTTGTAATAGCAAGAATCTGGAAACAGCCTATATGCCCCTCAACAGAAAAATGGGTTAACAAACTGTGGTACATCTATACAAGGGAGTACTATCCTAAAATTTGTAGGCAAATGGATGGATTTGGAGAATATCCTCCTGAGTGGGTATCACAAACCCAGAAAGTGAAGACAGGGATATAATCACTCATTAGTTGACTTTAAAAAAATTATGTCATTGTTTATAAGAGCTCAAGTCTAGAACATAGCTAAATGACACAGTGCTTCACTTCTGTATGATGGCTTCTGGCAGGGGTGTGGTAAAGTCTGGTTTTGTTAAGGGGTTGGTCACAGGATGTTTAATTATTCCCCAGTAGATAATTGAACAGCTTGAGTGGACTTTTTTGTAAATGGGAAGATCATAAGAGTGGGTATGAAACTGAAGGGACTGATAACTTAGCTTGATGTAAAATTACCAAATAATAAAAAAAGGAAAAAAAAAGAAAAAAGAATTACTATGATTAATAGGATGGTTTCACTGTCTTTGTAACCTTTAAAGGCTTTGTTTATTTTTTAAGTTTTATGGAATTATATGATATGTATTTTTTTTTTTTAAAAAAAAAGATTCATTGGTTGAGCTAAGATGAAGAAGTTAGCAAGTTATGTGCTTGGACCTTAGGTCAATTAGCATAATATTAATATAAGCGTCTGTGTTTCTGTGAGACTGTGGCTCAGCAGGTCTGGGCCACAGAGTGAGGCTGGAAGATCCGGCCAGAAACTTTCATTCAACATTGAAACAAAGAAAATATTACAAAGACTCAATGAATCAAAGAGTTGCTTCTTTGAGAAAGTCAACAAGATAGATAAACCCTTATCCAAACTAACCAAAAGACAGAGAGAGAGTATCCAAATTACCAAAATTAGAAATAAAAAGGGGGACATAACAACAGACATGCAGGAAATCCAGAGAATCATTAGGTCATACTTTGCAAACCTGTACTCCACTAAATTAGAAAGCCTAAAAGAAATGTACAGTTTTCTGGGAAGACACCACTTGCCAAAATTAAATCAAGACCAGATAAATTACCTAAATAGACCTATAACCCCCCAAGGAAATCGAAGTGCTTATGAAAAGTCTCCTAAGCAAAAAAAGCCAAGGACTAGATAGTTCCAGTACATAATTCTACCAGATTTTAAAAGAACTACTACTAATACTCTTCAAATTGTTCTACACAATGAAAACAGAAGGAACATTGAAAAAATTCAGTTTTATGAGGCTACAGTTGCCCTGATACCCAAGCACCACAAAGATGTAACAAAGATAGAGAATTACAGACCAATCTCTCTCTTGAAAATTAATGTAAAAATACTTAAAAAATACTGTCAATCTGAATTCATGAATATGTCAAAAAAGAAAAAAGAAAGAAAGAAAGGGAGGAAGGAAGAAAAAAAGAAACATACAAAGATTAAGTAGACTTCATCCCAGAGATTCAGAGATCCTTTAATATGTGAAAAAGTATCAATGTCATCCATCATATAAACAACCTGAAAGTGAAAATACCACATATTCTTCTTATTAGATGCTGAAAAAGCCTTTGACAAAATTCAACACTCCTTCATGATAAAAGTCCTAGAGAGATCAGAGATAGAAAGAATATATCTAAACACAATAAAGGCCACATATTGCTATCCAACAGCCAACATCAAACTAAATGGAAAGAAACTCAAAGTAATTCCACTAAAATCAGAAAGAAGGAAAAGGCTGTCCACTCTCCCCATATCTATTCAATATAGTTCTTGATGTCTTAGCTAAAGCAATAAGACAACAAAAGGAGATCAAGGGCACATAAATTGGAAAGGAAGAAGTCAAAGTATCATTATTTGCACATGATATGATAGCATATATATGCCACTCAAAATTTTACCAGGGAACTGCTACAGCTGATAAACACTTCCAGCACTGTAGCAGGTAAGAGAAAAAAGTTAAGGGAGACATCCATAGACTTCCCTGGGAAGGTGAAAAAGAGAAGATTTCCTGAGAAAATTTCTACCATATGGATCATGGTAGGAGAGGGCCAGGGAAGATAAGAAGAGGAAGTGAGAAAATGGGATGGCAAAGTAGAGATGGAGGGGGGAGCAACAGAGAGGAAGAGCAAAATAGTGAATATCCTGATAGAAGGTTCTACTGTGGATTTAAAGAGAAACTTAATACCTGAGAACACCCAAAAACCTATAGGATGAACCCAGCAAGAATTTCTTTTTTTTTCTTTTATTATTATTATTTTTATTAACAAAGAAGTCACACTTTCTAACCTTGTATATCCTTATTCAAGGTCCCTTCCCCCTCCCACCACATCAGGTCATTCTTTCTTCTCCACAAATCTCCATCCCATCCCTGGGCAGGCTGCAGGCAGTCCCATGGTCCCACTGCCCCAATATTGCTTAGTTCAGTCTCCACTCCTGGCAGATGCAGTTTCCTCCCCCCTCCCTCAAGAATGAGTCAGGTGTTCCTTCAGGGGGAGTGGGATCCAAGGTGTCAGTCCAGGGTGTTTCTGATCCCAAGTTGTTCAGTGACTGTGGTTTGCAGCTTGGGCATGCTTTGCTTGTTTCTTGTTTGTTTGTTTGTTTGTTTGTTTGTTTAGAGTCCACTAATGAGTGAGTATATCCCCTGCTTATCTTTCAGAGTTTGTGATACCTCGCTCAGTAGGATATTCTCCAATCCATCCATTTGTCTGTGAATTTTAGGATATCATTTTTCTTACTGCTGAGTAGTACTCCATTGTGTAGATGTACCACAGTTTGTTAATCCATTCTTCAGTTGAGGGACATCTAGGTTGTTTCCAGGTTTTTGCTATTACAAATAATGCTGCTATGAACATAGTTGAGCTAATGCCTTTGGAGTGTGACTGTGCATTTTTAGGGTATACACCCAGAAGTGTTATTGCTGGGTCCTTGGGGAGATTGATTTTCAATTTTCTGAAAAACCGCCATACTGCATTCCAAAGTGGCTGAACAAGCTTACACTCCCACCAACAATGGAGTAGTGTTCCCCTTGCTCCACATCCTCTCCAGCATAGGCTATCCTCTGTGTTTTTTATCTTAGCCAATCTAACAGGTGTCAGATGGTATCTCAAAGTTGTTTTGATTCGCATTTCTCTGATGGCTAAAGATGATGAGCACTTTTTCAGGTGCCTTTCAGCCATTCGTAATTCTTCTGCTGAGAATTCCTTTTTTAGATCTGAACCGCATTTTTTGATTGGGTTATTCAAGGTTTTGGGCTCTAGATTCTTGAGCTCTTTATATATCTTAGAGATCAGTCCTCTATCACTTGTATAGTTGGTGAAAATCTTTTCCCATTCTGTAGGCTGTCGTTTTGTCCTATTGATAGTGTCCTTGGCTTTACAGAAGCTTCTTAGCTTCAGGAAATCCCACTTATTGATTGTTGGTCTTAGTGTCTGTGCCACTGGTGTTATATTTAGGAAGTGGTCACCTGTGCCAATTTGTAGAAGTGCATGTCCCACTTTCTTTTCTATGAAGTTTAAAGTGGCTGGGTTTATGTTGAGGTTTTTGATCCACTTGGATTTGAGTTTTGTGCAGGATGACAGGCTCGTATCTATTTGCATTTTCTACACACTTCCATCCAGCTATGCCAACACCACTTGTTAAATATACTATCTTTTTTCCATTGATTATTTTGGGTCTCTTTGTCAAAGATCAGGTTTTCATAGGTTTTTGGGTTAATGTCTGGATCCTCAATTCTATTCCATTGATCCACAAGTCTGTTTTTATGCCAGTACCAGGCTGTTTTTATTACTGTAGCTCTATATATAACTTGAAGTCAGGGATGGTGATACCTCCTGAGGTTCTTTTGTTGAATAAAATTGTTTCCCAGCAAGAATTTCAAGCAATAGTGGAGAGGGTGCCTAAACTGCCCTTTCTCTATTATCATATGAATGACCACCCTAATTGCCATTATTGGAACTTCATCTATCACCTGATGGAGACAGATTCAGAGATCCATAGCTAAACACCTGTCTAAGCTACTGGTCCAGCTGAAGAGAAGGAGGAGAGATTATACAAGCAAAGGGATCACTTTGGGAAGAACCATGGAGTAGGCAGTCCAGTGCTGTTGTGAGCTCACAGACTCTAAAATAATACTTGATGATCCTTCATAAAAGCAATCTGAACCTTCTGAATGTAGATGACAGTCAAAATGTTTGGGAAGTTTCTGGAGCCTCTTGCACTCAAATCAGAATCTATTCTGGGTTCATGAACTGGCTCGTCAAAGCCCAGGCCTACAGGGAATAACACCTTTCTCAGCTTTAATACTTGGGGGAGGGTTTGGTTCTAACTCAACTGGTTTTGCCAGACTAAATTGTTCCACCTTGGGATTTGTTGCCTTCTCTGGGAAGTCAATGAGGTGGGAGGGGAAGGGGGGTGCTGAGGGAAAACCAGAAAAAAGAGCAGGAGAGGGAGCAGTAGTGAGTATAGAAAAAATGGCAAAAGACAAAAACATTTGAAAAAATTCTATTATTTTATTTTTTTGATGTCTCTAATTTATCTTCATACAAGATGCTTATGGGAACAGAAAATGAGGTACTGAGTTTGCAGTTTAGCTGATATATGCTTAACTGGCAAGTATAAAGCCCTGAGATTTTTTTCTGTAGCACACACAGACACACAGACACACAGACACACACACACACACACACACACACACACACACACATTAAAGAAAGAAAATGGAAATAATGTATTATTTCAAGGAAGATAGGAAGGTAGAAAGGAAGAGGAAAAGAGATGGAGGGAGGAGAGAAAGAGGGAAGAAAGGTGAGGAGGAAGCTTCCCTTCTCCTCCATGTGCTATAAAACAGACAAGAAAGATGATAAGTGATCAATATAAGGAGGGCTGGGGAGGGTTCAGAAGAAGGTAGCATTCCAAGCATATACTTAATTGGAAACCAGTGTTTTTGCTATGAAAGCACAGCTACATGATCAGTTGCTTTCTTTCCATCAAAATAACTCTTTTAATAACTTTTGATACAAATTATTTTAGTTGTCAAAATGTGACATTTATCAGCCTCAAATAATTTATTTTATTATACCACAAAAGATGTTATTTTAGTAAGCCCAGTGGTTCAGCATTTGAAATCCTATGTGATTCAGCCTCCTGCTGCCATGGAGGGTGGATTTCCAGCAGAAATGTGGAGAAGAGACACCCCAGACCAGTATGTGTTTCTACTTCTGAGACCTCAGCCAGGTCTGACCTCTGACAAACTGGGTAGACAACTCAGGAATTGTAGGAAACTGTTCCAAGACAGAATATACCCCCCAAATTTTAATGGTTCTCGTACTTGGCTCTATCTGTTATCTAGAGTCATAAAGGATAACTCTACCACAGAAGTAGCAAATTTGTATACCTGGAAAGCATCACCCTTCTACCTAAACTATCTTGGGAGAATTGCTGTTTGAAAAGAAAAGACAGAAATTCTCTCCAGAAAAAAAATAGAAAACTCTACAAGCACCACATCTGGAAGCATGAAGTAGCTGAGCTGTCTGTCTGTCTACTTGCTGTTTGACCTGCTAGAGCTCTTTCTTGTGCTCCATGAGTATCTTTCAGGAAGTTCTGATAACCCTCATAGGCCAGGACAATGCAACAGGCCTCAGGCAATACTGTCTGAATTTCAAGATACACCACAATGCCTTTCCTCTCTCTCTTCTCTCTTTTAGAACTGGGCCCGTTGACAGGAAGTTCATCTCTCTACATTTGTCACGTAGTTTAGGAATATCACATCCCTCCTTTTTGCTTTCTCCACCATACCTCACTGTTCTCCAATACCTTTTTCAAACAATGAATCTTGTTGAACCTTTATGCTAAGAGTTAATCAATCAAAAGTACATTTTCTCCTTCTTAAAGGAAAAGAACATTTAATTCTAAACGTAAACTATGTAACTAAGGAATGAGCTAAAATTAAATGTCTATATCAAACCAGTCCTGACATTGGTTACCTGACACATACGATAATGCCCTCAAAATGGTTACAGAGGTGTCATGTCTCCATTCTCTATGATACATTTGAGACAGCTTTTGTTTCTTTCTTTTTGTATGTGTGTGAAATAAATGGCTAGAAAAGTTTCTTCTTTTCTTTTTTTGTAAGGGTTTACTAAACTTTGGAAGAAACACAAAGAAAATGAAATCTTCCTTGTGATAAATTCATTTATCTTGTAAAGCTTGGAAAGGTTCTTATCTGCATATTAAAGGGCTTTGTAGTTCTTTTGTTTCTTTTGTTTGATTGGCTACTAGATGGTGTCTTCTGCAATAAATGGAAAAATTTTAAATTACAGTACTTTAAAAAATTGCTGGGTACTTTTGCAGCAAAACTGACAAAACACAGACCATTGTGTAAGTGGTGGGAGTGTGGGCTACAAGGGCTGAGAGGCAAATCGTTTCTATCCATGGCCCTAAATTTAAATAGACCTACCACTATGTGTTTCTTTAGAGAAAGAAGAACATATCATTTTACTGATGGACATTTTCTGAATTCAAAGGAAGGCAGGATTTCTATGAAGAAATCGAGAGTGCCTGGTCTGTATGTTATAAAGAATAGAGATTTATATTGTTTGCTGTTTGTTGCCTGAGGAAAGGAGGCAGTCAATGGCTGCTGTTTTCATAGAAGGAATGAAGACCTCATTTTTTGCTATTCTTGCTCTGAGTCACTGTATTTTATAAAATGCATACATGCATGTCATTAGGCACCTGGTTTAGCCTTCTCACCAAAGCAGGATTTATAACTATTATGTGTTATATGGTTGTGTCCACATCACCATGCATACATTGAAATATAGCCCTCAGTATAATTGTGTTTAGGAATGGTAAGTTTCAATGGAATTTTGTTCATGAAAATGGAGAACTCATGAGCAGGATCTGTGTCTTCTAAGTCAGAGGACAAGCTTGGGCTTTTTGTAAAATACATAAAGACACTTGTTCAACCTTACCACTTGGCATCCTGATCATGTTCTTGGATATCATCCTCAAGAAATAAGGTACATACACACACACACACACACACACACACACACACACACACACACACACACACACACACACACTGGGCTATGGGGAGCATTTGTGTTGTTTGGAAGCCTCTCATTCTATCAGTGTTTGTTATAATGGTCTGACAACAGTCTGAAACAGGAGGGCAATGTGGGGGTGTCAGCCATCCAGTGTGTATTATGTGCAAATGTGATTGATTTTAACTCAGTCAGAGTGATCCTCAGAGTACCTGTCACATGTCAGAGCAGCTTGTCACTGGGCAAAGATGATCAGGAAAGCACCCCCTCACCTGTGGGCATATCCTTTCTCTGCAGGGGAGTCAGACTCTGAAGTCATCCCTTTCCTGACTGAACATTGGAATCATTTCTCTGAATGTTGATGCTGGCTTTCTTTTGTCCCTTGAATAGTTTATGTCTTAGGAGTAAGGGAAGAAGAGGGATTTAAGAGAATTTGAGCCTTTGTCTGGGAAGACAGACCTGGAGCAGGAATGAATACAGATGACATCTGGAACTGAAAACTCCCTGCCAAACCTCAGTGCAGCTCCTGGGACCAATCAGCTTTCTCGCTGAGACTGGTCATGGGAATCCAAGAAACTCTAGCAGAGCCATCAAGGGTACAGACTGGGGTTTTACTTTCTGATTGTTTAGTAGATGAGGAGAATTGGAAATGAGCAGACTATCAATTTCTTATGTGAAACAGTCATTGTTAAAAAGTAACAAACAAGTTTTTCTCAACATTTACTCTTTCTCATGGGGGTTGAATTCCAAATTCTGAATCATTGTTTTTTGAGCTAATGGATCTTTCAGAATACCAACTAAATAATCTTTTGAATCTTAAAACATAACTCTAGCAGATAATAAGTATTTTACTAACTTAAATGAAATTGGGTAACAGAAGAATGACCTTCCCTAGGGGAAAATAATAGGTGTTTTCTACATCTTAACTAATTTTGAAGCATTGCATCCTCACCCTTTCTCTAAAGAACCCATCATTGGTACTCATCCTTCTGGGACACCCAAATGTTTTATTTTATTTTATTTTTTTTTCTACAAGGGACTTGGTGAGTTGATCATCTTCAGAGATAATAAATTTTCAGCATGTGTGGGTATAACGTATGTCTTGAATGTCTGTTTGTACATATGTTGGAGGGGTACATTCCCATGCTCAAGTGCAAAGACTGAAGAAAATGTTGGGATTCCTGTTCCACCATTTTCTCTTACCTTTTTCCTTCTTTCTTTTTAAGAAAGCACCTGTCAATAAGCCCAGAATTCACCTTTTTTTTTTAATGGCTAGGCTGGCTGATCAACAAGCCTCAATAATTTTCCAGCCCTCCTTCATTCCACCAACATAGCTCACAGGTGCATTTGGTTATACCTACATTTGACATGTATGTTGAATATCCTAACTTGCGTTTCCATGGCTATGTAACACTGGACTTACCCACTCAACCACTCTCCAGAATTAAATTTTAATTCTGAAATACAGTACTCATTTCAGGACAACCACAAGATTTCTGGCTTTTCTGCTGGCATAAATTTTTCTTTGCAACACAGAGTGTGTGAATGTATGGACATGTTGTAGGAGAAGATTATTAACTAGAAAATGCCCTCCTTTTCTTATAACCAACATGTTGAAGTAACTGAATATGCATCCCTGAATAGTGTGTGTAGTTTTCAAGGTAGACGTTGAAAAAGACAATATAGCACTTACAATGAGCTTGAGTTGCAGGTGGATGTGAGATGCCCTTATGGGTGCTGGGAACTGAACTTAGGACTTCCTAAAGAACTCTAAGTACTTTTAACTACTCTGCTGTCTCTCAGCCCCAATACCTTTGTTTTTAAACTATGTGTTCCTGTCTGAAGAAAGTGTAGATGTGCGTGGGTGCAGAGTGGCTCTCTGTTTTCAACAATGGGCTTTTCTGAGTTCTCTCATTGTCTAGTGACCTCTGAGCACTGCAATGAAGATTCAAGCAAATATGAATTCTTAAGACTTGAGCTGTTATGTAGATGCTAGGATCCCTTTTCTAAATTAAGTTTGTTGTCTATATACTTGAAACAAGATGTTGACTACATTTCAGCTTTTGAAAAAGCCTTCCTGACCGACAGTAAAGAAGTGTCTGATTCAAACAATAATTCAGAATGTATGTGAGGGGAGAATAACGAGAGGAAAGAAGATAGACAGAGACAGATAGGAAGAAGGGAGGGAGAGGAAGAGAGAGAGAGCATATACATGTAGAAGTCAAACTCTATCCTTGCTGTAATGTAAAGATGGATGATTAGGAGACAAAGCAGTAAGAAAGAAGTGTAGGTCAAGGAGATGAATGAAAACAGCATATAAAATGTCATAGTGAAACTCGGTCTTTTGTATGCTACTTTCTATAAGTTAATAAAACAAACAACAAAAGCAACAAAAAGCACAGCATAAGGGTAGCAGGGTCCAATTCTTGTATTTTTCCTTGATGTAGGTACTGAGTGTTCTCTGTTCAGTAGTGTTCTGGGAGCTTTTTTGTTGTTGTTGTTTTTGGTTATTTTTAATCTCCATAGCAGAAGAAGGCAGCTGTGGAAACAGACTCCATGTGATCCAGATGTGTGTAGCACTACACAAAAGCACCAGAGGGCAAATTTTAACAGCCAGGGAGAGAGATGCAGAGAAAAGATTTGGAAATTTTTCAATATACTCTGTTTCAGCTCAAGCATTACAAAATGTCAGATTCTCTACCAGCACTTACAGTGAAAAGCCAGCAGGGACCGTACTCCCTGACTCCTGATCCAGGTGGAGATGCTCAATGTAATCAAGAAGAGGGTTTGGCATCTGCAGTCCAACAGCTTTTATCTTCTGCAGAAGCTGTATTTAAAAATCTTGTGATATATGGCTTTTGCTTACATCTAAGCACACAGCATAGCCTCTCATCTATGAAGCGTTTCCATGTTGGGATCTCAACAGTCAAGAAGAGAAATGCCAGTAGAATCGTTTGTGACAACAAGATGATATGCAAAATAGTTTTGGATATCAGTTTCCTTGAAAAGTCTCAAGTGTGAAAGCTTATTTATTTGGAAGAGAGACATTCTCTTTAGCAGCAAACAGAGTAACAAAACAGCCAAGGTGGAGTGAACATGATTAAAAAGAAATAGAGTCAGGGAAACAGCATTACATTACATTTTTTTCTCTAAATCTAAGCTACTATGTCTGAATATGAACAGAGAGCAGAAAAGCTGGTATGCAGAAAGCGGACGTCCATCCTAATATCCCCACACACTTGATGTAAGAAAGCACCAGCTACATGCCATAAGATCTAATTACCAGGAATTGCCTTTCCTGCCCCACAGCAATCATTTTGATGACAGGCTTCTCTGCACTGTAAAACAAAATGGGGAACCTGTGCTGTATAAACTGCCTCATGCTTCTCTCCTTCCTCTGCTATCAGACTCCCTATCTCATTTATTTTCCACACATTAATGGTAGCAGTCACCTTGAGCTGGTGATGCAGAGTAATTTTCACAGAAACCTTGATCAGAAACCATAAATCAGCCTGATGTGCTTTTATGGTCTAATAACATTCCGTTTGCTCCTTCAGGTCTGTATGTAGGACTGCATTGCAGAGAGTCCTCTGGCTTTTTTTTTTCTTTTTTTCTTTTTTACATGGTTCATTCTTGCTCTCATGCACTTACTCTCCCTCCCTCCCTCCTTCTCCCTCTTTGCCTCTCTAACAGGATGATTTCTCAGCACACATAAGCATATGCATATCAGTATAGTTCATGTTTGACAAAACAGCAGTGAACTACCATTATATACATGCCAAGGTAACAGGAATGCATACTCTTTCAGCAGGAGAAAATGATGTGTGTTAGATTCTCGGTGGTCTTTCTTAACAATGAAGTATCTCTGACTGAAAATATGACATTGAAGGAGCTGCTTGGGTGTTTGAAATGATTTGCTTACTTGCACTTGTTCCAGAGTGAATGACGCATTTGCACGGGCTGTGCTGAAGCTTGGTTGACTTCAGGATGAGGCTTGTATGACTATCTTCTGCAGTGTACTGATTCCCAGAGGCTTGCTCTTTCCCCGCACTCCCTCAGACAGGGTATAATATGTAAGAAAGGAGATTTGTGAACTCAAGGCAATGTAGGCATGTGTCCAAAGTCAATGCAGTAGCATAAAGGTAGCAGCAGTGCAGAGGTAGTTATCTGTTAAGAATGAGGTCCTGAGCCTGTTATTCAGCTGCAACAACACCAAGACTGATAAGGAAGCATCAGCATGTCAGCATGCTGGTGTGAGATATGAACAAACTTAACCAGAGCCAACAGCCATAATCTGAACATATCTGTGAACTTGGTCCAAGGGTCAGTGGTAAAAGCAAACCAGGTAAAGACCAATTTGTGTAATCTCACCTATCTGTGTGTGTGTGTTAGCTAAAATCCTCTGGGTATGTACACTGTAATGAGTAGCCATTTTCATTTTAGAAAGAAGAAAGAACACTTAAATCTGTGTTTTCCACAGAATGGAAACATCTGCAATTGGAAAAAACCATCATTCCTGCATTGCAGCTTGGTGAATCAGTTGAGAAAATGAACAAAGACCCTCTGACTCAGGCTGGGAGAAAGTCAAACTTTACTTTGGAAGGGAGGGAAGCTGGCAGCAAGCTCTGATTTCTTCACTGCTAATGTATCGAGTGATAATTACTCCCCAGTAGACCTCCATAAATTCCAACATTCTTAACTGATGCTTCATGAATATACGAAAGGGCTGAAATGTACCCGAGTGTATTAATCAAAATTTCTAGGACACTATTCCTTACTTGTAAGATACATCTCCAATTATTTATACCTATATCTAGTTTCATATCTGCAGGCATTGCTCTTGTGCATGTAAGTGCCGTCTTTTATTGGATGCTGGCATAGTAAGTATTCATAAGGACACTCAAAATGTCAATGGAAGGAAAACTGCAAAACACTGATGTCAGCTTCATCTGTAGGGCTCTTTGTTTTTAACTGTAAGTCACATCAATCCCCTTGCCTCACATGCGGTAGTACTCATCTTAGGCGGCAGTGCAGCGTTCCTACTTGTTTAAATTTATTTCTTTTAGCAAGAAAATATTTTTTTTCTCCCATCATATCACACAATCCTGTAACCACTGCTGTACTCTGAGTCCTCAGTAACAGTTCAGCATTGAATTTTCAGAAACTGACAGGCAATTTCTTTCTTTGCAATAGCTGGGGCTTTTTGGTGCTGCAGTAGCAAAGGCTAAATGTGAAAAGCAAATGGGGGTGAACACAAGTCCATTCTCTCCAGTGTCCATGGCCCTTGGATTCACAGCCCAGCATTTGCTGTCTGTGTGTAGGAACTATTTCTAAACTCTTGTAGCTGGAGGCAATGTACACCAGACCAGTGGGGTGGGAGTAATAAAGGAGAAATTCAGTAAAGAACAAATTCTTTTCAGATTAGCTGATTGGCAGCTGTGGGTAACACAGCTCTGGCAGCCAGGCAGGAAAGAGTAGCCTCAACCTTGGTGCTCATTATTTAGCTGCAAGCCTTTTCTGCCAGGAACATTTTTCTCTTTCAACTCTTAAACTACTTTAACTCCTTAGGATCCAATCTTTCATTCAAAGGAGTGAACTAGAAAGACCTTTATTGGAACCCCTAGGTTGTAGGTGAGAATTGATTGCCAGACACAACTGCCTTTTCCAACAATTCCTATCAGGACTGAAATTATGTTAGGAAAGTCTATATTAACTGTGCATATATAATGTTTGTTCTGTGTCAGATCTGACAGATATCTTGAGAAAAAGAAGAAATTAGCAGCATATGTAGGTTTTTGTGGTTTTATATCTGACTACATAAGGAATTTAGCCTATCAAAATGAGCAAGAGAAAAACACTACGTGGTTATTTAGTGATTCTAAAGGGATATCTTCTTGGCAGTCAGGACAATGCAATCAACTGAGGTAATGTTTTTAAAACCTCTTGACCTACAGGTGAAAACATCACCAATGCACCAAGAGACCAGACTCTGAACTGCTGTAAGAGAAACAAAAGAAAAATTTATCTCGGAGCCACATTCCTATGATTTAATCATAATTTGTTTATATACATTCAATTATGACATCTTATTAACAGAAAAAATAACTTTGAAAAAGAATTTCTCCCTCCACATATATCTCTTGGGTGTATATTGATGTATTCCTACAGATATTTATAAGAAAGTTGCTTTTTTCCATGAAGCTTGAAGATTACATTATAATTTAAAAATATTGATGCCATTTTTCTTATTGTATAATCAATACATGTTTAAATAAACCATTAAATAAGGATATAATTTGTCTAAAAGCTGCATTGTTAGATCTCTTGTTTGTAAATATAGTGGCCACCTATCTTCAATTGTCTAGGTGATGCTCTTTAGAGGAATTAATGGATCCTTAGTGGCAAACCTGGTCCATGGTTTATTTTTTCATGGAGTGCAAAATAATGAATCTAAAAGCAGGAGCCTATGTCAGCCATCTTCTTGCTCAGTTTATTGGAGAATGTGCTTTCACTTTTCTGATTGATGCACATATTTTCCATAAATGTAGAGATAAATAATAGGGTCATTAATAGCTGGAACAACAGTATTCATTCTATAAGTGTGCTTTTTTCTACATATATAATAAAGAGACACATCTAAACCTTTGTATGCAAAAAAACAACAGGAAGAATACAATGCTTTTAATAAATGACTAGCTTTAGTTTCATCAGATTTTTTCCTGAGGTAGTTGCTAAGAGATTAAAAGATCATTTTGTAGGCTAATGTGCAAATATCAGAGATTATGTCTGATTCTTATTATAGCTAAAGTATGTGGTTTTTCTAAGCCTCAAAAGCTATCAATGAGTTATTATTGAACACTTGGTATTTAATAATTTCACATGGTATTTTATTTCTCAATTTTTAAATGATGCCGCAGACATGAGACAATCAAACCCAAGTCCATCTTTATGAGAGAAAGTTCTGGGTCTTTAATTATTACAGCTATTGTTTTAATTCCATAGCACATAAAGGTAGGATTGTTTCATTCTGGAAGTTGAATGGTAGGATTCCCTCTTAGTCCCTCACTTCAGTGAAATTCTACTAACTGCCCTTACACTGCAATGCCATGGTGAAACTAGCAATTCAAGCCCCAAATTTTTCTCCACTCTTCTACCTGCATTTTAGTGGTGGTGGTGGTCTTCTACCCTAGCATCTACTACAGTGGTTCTCAAACTTTCAAATGCTGCAACCCATTAATACAGTTTCCCATGTTGTGGTGACTCCAGCTACAACATTATTTTTGCTGTTACTTCATAACTGAAAATTTTGCTACTTTTATAAATCATAATGTAAATATCTTAAATGCAGGATATCAGATATATGACCCCTGAAAAAGCATCATTTGCCTCCAGAAGAGGGTGTGACCCACAGGTTGAGAATTACTGATCTACTTTGTTACACTTATGTGTTATATGTTATAATAATCACATTTTTAATATATGATGCATATACATATACCTACACATATGAACACACATATACATATATTATATACTACTTGTTTTTCTTGAAGACATTTTCTCTGTCCTTACAGGTCCATATTAAATAACATCTCTCCAAGAAAGCTCTTTATGTCCTCTCAGGCAGGTGTACCCATTTGTCACTTTAAACTTGGTCACGTTCTCATCCCATATAGACACCTTATGTCATAGGCCCACAGTGCAGTCACAGGAGGATTGTGCTTTTCTTTATGCTGAATGCCAATGTTGACTTTTGCATGCATTTTTGTGACTACACAGCAAAGATGTAAAGTATGGCTCAAGTCTTAGGCCTGTGGATATTCATGTCTAACTGTGTCTACTGATGCTCTAAGTCTTAAGCTTTTACTCTAGTTTCACTTAGTTTCTGTTCACTGTATTTATCTCTTCTGACTGTTCTAAAGACACAAACACTATTTTGTTCATCTTTGTTTCTTTCTTTGATTCTGATAGCATAGAGTAATAAAAATTGCTGAGGTTGCATAAAATTTTAAGTTTAAATAAATATTCTACACATATTCTATAATATGTATAGAATCCTGTCCTGATACCTGTTAGTTCCTGTCCTGATACCCTTCAGTGAATAACAGTGATGTGGAAATGTAAGCCAAATAAATCTGTTGCTTTTCAAGGTGTTTTAGTCATGGTGTTTCATCACAAAAACAGAAACTCTAACAAACAAATTCAAATGCTTGAATATTTTTAAGTCTATAATATGTATAGTTCCTTTAAAGTTAATTTTAAAGATTTATCTTTAAAAGAATACATAAAATGCAATAAAAGAAGCATAAATTTTTCCTTACAACTTTTTTTCCAAATACGCTTGATGGGTGATTGTATAGTAACATACAGAATATAGTCTTTTTCTTCTAGGAACCTATCATCTGGAAGGAGGTAGAATGATAACTACAAATAAGTTATAATTTAATGCAAATAATAGGATGCTAGAGATTCATAGTCTTTTATAGTAATTTATAGAAGCACATCTATTAGAAAAAAATTAATTTATTTCTCTTTATAAGCCTTTTGAAGATGCTTCAAATTTCTGAGGAAACAGAAGGAAATTAGAAAAATAATAATGAAAATAGTACAAGAAACAATACAGGGCAGAGAACAGGGCAAAGCAAGTCTTATGTACAATAACTACAGAGCTGGGAAGGAGCCCTAAGCAGCACGTGGCCAACTTCTAAGCCAGTCTCTCAGAAGGCTCCAGAGAATGAGTCTCTCTTCCCAGATTGCCAGGAGGAACGGCAAGCCCAGCCATTACAGCATTCTGATTTTGTATCCCTGGTGTCAATGTTTTCACTAGTTGCCAATAACAACTCAGTTGTACAATTTATGCCCTGTGCAGAGTTACATGGAACTAAAAAGGATTATTAACCCTTCATAATCCATCTAAAAGTTTCTTTAATATCTTTGATTTCTATCATGTCCTGTGCAAGGTTTTTGTTTGCTGTCATTTCTGCAGCATCCACAGCAAATTCAGCTCTTTGCCTAATGCTTTTCCCAATCTCTTAATACATGTTTATTGAAAAAATACAAGTAACTGAATGTGAAGAAGAGACACATAGGCCTATTAAAAGAGATGATCAATACATTTTTCGTCTCAGGACAGTCCAGGTGTAAGATAAAGGAATTCAGGGTTCTTCATAATTTACTGAGCAGTCATTATTATCTCAGGCAAGTGAGCATGTGGCTATTTCTCAGGATGAATCAGGCCACATTTTAATAGTTATTTCCGGCAGTTCAAAGTGAAATGGATTTATTTCAAGAGGTTCAAGAAAACCTCATTTTGAAGTCTCTAATAAAAAGTAAGGATGATAAAGAACACTGTTTTTCATGATAAGGAAAATTTTGCCTTTCAAGAGAGACATCATAATTTCTTCTAATTATAAGAAAAATGTTGCTGCCTTGAGTGCTCTTATTCATGTGTACAGCCAAAGGGATTTTCTGCATAAAAGAGTAATTAGGTTCTATCCCTTCACTAAAAAAGTAATCTATTTTACTTTTTCTTTATACCTCCCCTGCTTCATATTCTCTGACCTCTACTCTGAATCTTTTATATGTCATGGAAAGGGAGATTTAGGGGCTTTGATTCCACAGTGCCTTCAGTGCCTGGCAGGGTTTGCTGTGCTGAGTTTGGAAATACCTAATTTGGGAGTTTTGTTCATGTGGGACTATAAACTAACCAGATTTCATTTTATGTGTGAAGATCATTTTCAGTCCATGGACACAAGTATTTTATTTGCCCAAGATACACTGTGAGCTAATTCTTAGGAACCTTCAAAGGATGACTTTATGTTTTCAAGACAAGAATGTAGAGAGAGGTTTTCTTTTACCCACCTGAAAATTCAGAAAAAGGTGGATAGGCTAGAATCATAGGAAAGTTCTGGAATGGTTAACTAAGAACCACAGCTATAGCTGTGAAAATGAAAAAAGAAAAAAAAAAGACATAGAAACTAGGTACAATACTACACATCTGAAATCCCAGCTCATGGAATCCTAAGACATGAGGACAGGTAACTTTAGAGGTTAGACTGGGTCACATGGTTAGTTCCAAGCCAGACTGAATTTTCACTTTACTTGAGAATATCAAATATACACATACACACATACATACATACATACATACATACATACATACATACATATATACATACATATATACATACACACAAAAAGATACACACAGACACAGATACATACAGAGAGAAACACACACACACACACACACACACACACAACATAGTGAAGCACTATTAGCTCTCCCTGACCTAACTTTGGTTCAATTGTATGGATAAGCACTGAGAGAGGCAGTGTGTAGCTGTAATGAATTAAATCCATTAAATGATGCCAAAAATGAGGGACTACTCAAACTTACGTTGAATAATAATAACATTGGTTGAGTTTGTGTGAAGCTGTTGAACTCTAACATGAAATACAATTATTGTCTTTTGAATAGAATGCTCAGTGATAAGTAAAGATCAGAAAAAAAGTTCCTCAACAAGTTTGGTGGTTTCTGAAATCACCACTTATTGATTATTTTGAAGTAGACTTAGTTTTAAGAATTTGAGAATATTGTTTTCACTTTCTACATAAACCCCAGGAGGTAAACCAATGTGGAGTACAGTAGGGGACAAGACAACAGTTTATTTAAAAGTTGTATAGTTACAAACTGTCAATTAGCTCACAGTGCTTTATTTAGAATGTATCTTGGGGAAATAAAATGCTTAAGTCCATAGGCTGAAATGATTTTCACACATAAATTGAAATCTAATCAGTCTGTCACTTATCAAACCTGACATCTAAGTCATTTAAAATGTTATCATATTCAGCAGGTGAAAGGGGAAGATTTCACATGGAGTTTTGTTATATTTGCTACATTGAGATGTAGTTATATGATACAGATTTATTTTAAGTTGATAGCACTTTGGAATAACTGTCCCTTGTCAGTGGAAGATTGGGTTACAACATACTCAGTAATGATCTGTTCCTCTGTTGATGAGTTATTTCTTTTATCTCATGGCTGGTGATTCCTCTTTTTTATATATTTTATTCTCATATCTCACTTCTATTAAATTAAGCTACCTGTTATTTATAAAGTTTCATGTGATATTATATCAAAAAGAAATAAATCACTAACATATGACGGTTGCTATGCTAATGAGCCTGAGTATTGTGCTCAGAGTGGTGGGACAGTGTGACCTCTGAGAACAAGGACTAGAGAGCTGGTGCAGCACAGACTTACAGGTACTATATGTATAGTTTCGGCCAAGTTATTAATAGCCCTGTGCCTTAGATCCTCACCTGTAAAGCAGTGCTCACCTCAAAGAATATGGAACTAAATGAGCTGATGTACATAATATGTTGAGAATAGCTGATGATACACAGTAAGTAGGCGGTATTGCATAAATGAATGGGGACTATTCAGATTCACTCTTAAATAATTCTCACTATATTGTTCAAGAAAAGTCATGTTACATTTATTAATAGATTGCTAGATGATCTTTATAGCAACCAACTTGTTTATAATCAATCAGCTCTCAAATATTCAAACATAAACAGTGAGGATCTTAAGTCAAGTTGTGACGAGTCTAGGATGTGTGATATGTGATTTCAATTCTAGATTGT
>PVIH01020523.1:0-32132 GCA_004025045.1 Sigmodon hispidus
GGAAAAAAAAAAATTCAGAGGGAAAGATGAACACAAAGAAAATATAGGTGTAGCAATCTTATTTGTATGTCTACCCTTGATAAGCCATGCTTATCATTCTTATCCTCTATATAGTTATTGTTAACTCTTCCACATTTTAAATTCTTTTTACTGTGTGTTTTTTTTTTTAATAAATACAAAATAAAGGAAAAAAAAATGGTGATTTTGTGCTCTGGATCTTAAATTCTCTACTTGGGACTTTGCTCAGGGAAACTGACAATTACATGCCCAGAGTTTCAGAGTCTTTCTAATTTAATACTTTAATCTTTTAAAAGATGAGCACTGGTAGAATTATCAGGCCAACTGACTCTCTGCTTTTAGTTCATATCAAATAGCAAATCCCAGCTCTGATTTATTCAGCTGACACAAATACTCCCCCAGATTAATTACACCCAGACAACCTTCCTGTATCTTCATGCTCCCATTTGTAAACATGTCATATGGAGATCTCTGTCTAGGTGTATGGTATCCTGACTATCTTTCTTCAGGATATCTAGTCATGCAGATAATAATTTCAAGAGCTCTATCTACCAAGATTAGCAATGATTTATTTTCTGTTATTTAGAATTTCTGAACAGAAAATGCCTTTCCTTGAGCTATCTTTTAGGATAGCAACTTCAGTTTGTATCTTCCAAATTATATCAAATAATTATTTTTGAATTATATAGTTGCTCTGTCAATTTGGAGATAACATGGGAAAATTATTCCCATGTTCTATAGAACCTCCAGCATTATTACTATTTAATGTCATATTGTTTCCTTTATAGTTCAGAAAGACATTCTGTATTTGTAATGTGTTTGTGTGTGTGTGTGTGTGTGTGTGTACATGCTTTAGTGCACTGACTTATAATGTTTATAAACATTATCACATTGCATTTACTATATCAAAATAGTGTTAGTGGTATTTAAGGAAAAATGTGCTCAATGATAAAGAGAGGCCAGGATGAAGAAGTGCTTTAGTGTTTAAGGGTGTTTAATTGCTTTCCCAGTGGACTTGAGCTTGGTTACCAACATCCATGTCCAGTGGCTTACAATGCCTATTCCAAGACATCTGATACTCTCTTCTGGCACCATGTGTATCATGGCATATATTCCCACAGATATACACATGTATATAAATAAAATAAATTAATAATAAGAGTCCTTTCAAATTTCTTAAGTTTCTCAAATTAAAATTGATTTATAAGCTATCCATCATAGAACATTCCTGAAATGTCAGTATTGAGGAAGCTGAGGCAGAAGGACTGTGTTTAGAGCCATCCAGGAATATGTAACCAAACTCTAGCTTAAAAAATAATTGTCTTCAATTGAAATTTTTATCTAGAGGAAATGCATCTTTCATTTGTTATAGAAAATATACTCCATAAAATCCTCTTGGTAAAAAAAAAAAAAAAATCTCATCAGCTAAACGCTAAAATCCCAATATTACCCACATGACACCAAATATAAAATAATTAAAGACTAGTTAATTTATATCATGAAATACACATGAGGACCCATTCCTCAGGCTCTAATAAAAATTGTTAATATGAGATATGAAACAGTAAGAAGATATTTGAGGCTACAGAGAGGCCAGCCATTGTCAGCCCCAAACAAGAGTCTGTCTTGGTCAATCTGAAATGCTATGTTTATGAAACTGGCCCCATTTCAACTGAATCATTCTTTATGCATAAATGACTTTTCTGAAAGTTAAAGACAGTTTAATAAGTGAGCATCAGAGTGCACAGCCTGAACTGGCATGGCCTTGTTGTGCCAGCAGGACATGCTGGGAAACATGAATAATTTAGATTGTCAGAATTCCTGGAGTAGCTGTTTCCTGAGTTCTTTTGGCAACTGAAGAGTAGAATAAGAGCCAGGATTAGGATCGTATTCTAGGCATGACTGAACCCATACTCATGCCAATATATAATGATCAATTTGTTCTTTATTGCTTAACTAGAACAGTAATTAGGAAAAGCTAGAATCTCTTTGAACTGCATCAGAGGCTATATTAAATAATACATTAAGATAGCCTTTCTTTATTCATGAATCCTCCTACATTGTGTTTTAAATAAACTGAAGTAATTAGTTACATAAGTGTCTATCTGTATCATAGAGCCTAAAATGTGTTCTCAACACAAAATGGCAATGATAATTCCTAGTTTTCTTACTAATGTACTTTCTTTTAGCCCCATTGAGTATGAGAACAGAACTACTACCAACAGGTCCTGAATCCGCACAGTATATGTGAGTATATGGATACCAAAGAGAATAGGGAGTCAATGAATTAGAGAATTTGACAGTCAAGAGAAAAGTATAACTTGGTGGTGAATATGCTTTTCCAGATAGAGTCCTCAGATTTAATGAGATCTACTCTTAAAACTGAGATCTCAGATGTCTTTGCTTTCCAAAAGTAGGAATCTTCACATTGGAACAATGAGTGCTAATTGTAGTATTACAAATGAGATTTAGAGCCAAATATTGTGGGAAGGCTGAAATATAGAGAGAGGAAGTACTATAGTTAACTTTTATTTAGTTGTCTTGTAACTTTTTCAGCCTTGCTCTTAGTCACTTTTGTCAGTCACTTCTGTTAGTTGCTTCTCCCAGTTGCTTTTGTGTTTTTTTTTTTTTGTTTTTTTTTTTTTTTTTTTTTTTTTTTTTTTTTTTTTTTTTTTTTTTTTTGTTTTTTTTGTTTTTGGTTTCTACAAGCCCTTATATACCCATCTAAGTTAGGATTAAATGCGTGTAGCCTTGAACTCACAGAAACAGAAGAAGTTCTGTCTCTGGAGTTGTGGGATCAAGGGTGGAGGTCACCACTCCCAGATCTCCCTGTGCTGGGATTAAAGGTGTGTGTGACTGACTCAGCTGTTTATCTTTGTATTCAAGGTTTAAAAATTTCCTGAGCTGTCTGTCTAGGATTTGACAGGGTGCTTTCTCCCCAGTATCCAGGTTTTAGTAAATGTGTAATATATATCCATAGCTAATATTTCATACAAAGTGAGTATCAGGAAGCCTTCAAGACTGTGGATTTAAGTTATTTGCTGGGATTCAAATACCCTTTCACCATATACATAAATTACACTGCCTTTCTCTCATAGGCTCTTACAATTCTAATATAGTAACAGCTCTGCTTTGCATGGTTATTTTGATGATTAATTAAATTAAAATATGCAAGGGGCATAAATCACTACCTGGCCTGGAGTAAGTGCTAAGATACAGGTGTTTTATAACTTTCATCTTTATGCTGTACTGTCACTGTTTTCACCAATTTAGGACTTTCACCTAAGTTAATATCTGCAAAGTTATGCCCCTATGGGACATAAACATGCAAAGAACAGGAGAGAGGTGAAACAATTTTCCACAAAGTGCAAGTGTCTAAGGCAGCTGACCAGCAATTTGGCTACAGTGCATCTGCCCTTCACCTCTATACCATACTGCCCAATCTTTCTGAATGTCTGGATGTCTTTCCATCAAGTGGATTAAGTACTGTGAAATTAGAAGTAGTTCTTGCAGATGTTCATCACTGCTGTAGCCTTTACCAAAACAACTGTTTACATAAACACTTACATTGCAAACTAGCATCTTTAGATTAATGTGTATCTAAATTTAGTTAGGCAGTATAGGCTGCATTTTTCTCAGAAGCAAAAGAAATATTTTGGTTCCTCTATGATAACAAGGACTACCTCCAAATAATTCAACGCTGTAATTTTTGTAATTTTGTTCACTCATCAGTGATTGTGTAATGATATAAACAGCTTGCATTTGGATTTTATTAGCTCACATAATGAATGCTAAATCAAAATGCTCAGTTTTGGAAAGTAAAGCTCTCAGCCCCCATACCTTGCTGAATATGAGAAAAACCAGAATTAAATCATGAGGTATAATGAATAAAATCTTATTGTGTCTTGATGACACTGGATTTTAAATGACAGTGAAGTGTAGAGAAAATGCGTGTGTGTGTCCTGGGAATGTATCTGTAAGTCTACACCTAAAATCTAGTAGCATCATTTATTTTATTTTTTAGGTATGCAACATTCTCCCTTTGTCAATAATCTATGTACTCCCATCCAACAAATACATGCAATCAATTTGTCTTTTCCACATTTCAGTAGCAGAATGGGATGTTTTCAATGTATTTTGTGTGAAGAAAGGATGACCTAGAATTAAATCAGTGAACAAATGTCCAATGATGTTTGGGAAGTCTGAAACCATCAAATCTCCTTATAGTTTCTATTGTGGTGACAAAATACCAAATAAGAAGCAAAATTATGTGAGGAAGGGTTTATTTGATTGACAGCTCTTAATGGCAAGAACAATCCAACTACAGGAGCATGAGGCAGCTGGTCACATCCCCAGTCAGAAAGCAGGGAGAGATGAACGTTGGTCTCAGCTAGCTTTTTCCTTTTTATTCATTTAGTCTTGAACACCAGCATGTAGAAAGATGCTGCCCTCATGTAGGGAAGGTCTCTTCTGCCTCATTGTTAACCTAATCTTGATCACTCTTCCTGCCCCCATGCCTAGAAGTTTATTCTGTAGTTTTAGACCTGTCAAGCTATACTGAGTGATCTAGGTAACTTTAGATGCTTCAAACTTGTCAGTAAGAAATCAATCTACTTAGAGACTCTCGCAGAGGCTAACTTGATCTGCTTCCTTATACTTTCCCAAGGGTACTTCTCAAAAACAAGCATTCTGTCATCACTGCAATAGACTTTTAGTTTTCCTTCCGTTTTTGAGCAGGAGCATTATTTTAGCATAATAATTTATTAAAGCCTTTGAGAAATTTATGCAATATATATTGATCATGATTCATACCACTTTTCTCCTGTCTAACTCATCCCAGATCCACTCTCACATCCTTGCCCATCCACATTTGCATCCTTCTTTATCTTTCTTTACTAACCCATCAAATCCAAATTGTGATGTCTGAATGATCTTCCATATGTGGCTACTTACTGGAGCATGACCAACCTACTAGGGACATATCTTCAAAGAAACCTGAGGTTTTTTTTCTCCATAACCCATTGAGAATCAGTCACTTCCCTGTTAGGGGTAGCTCATGAATCCCTCTTCTGTCCATGCCAGACTGTTGGTTGACTCGTTCTTGTGCGGCAACCTTAGCTTCAATAAAGTCAAGAATTCAGTTGTTATCTCCAGAAGACATTGAGTAATTCCAGTGTTCCTTGACCTCTGGCTCTTACAAATTTTCCACCTCTTCCAATGATGACCTTAGATCCTGGGGAAATGGGTGATGTATTTGGCAAGAATATGATGAAGATGTCTCATTTGTGGTTGAGCTCTCCATTGACACTTATTTTCTTCACATTGTCTAGTTGTAATTTTCTATGTTAAATATTACCAATCACACAAAAACTTCTCCATGGGGTCAGAGAATTATATTATTACATCATAATATATGGGCATCAAAATAGGGTGGCCCAACTGTGGGCCAATAAAGCTTTTCTTTGATCCTTTGGGTAGAGATGAGACCCTTTCCTTGAATTCTTTGAGATAATTCCCTTCTGATTTTGCTCTCTTTCTTCTTCCATCCCAAGTACTCTCAATGCTTTATCCATCTCCTCTCATACTGCAAATGTTGAATTTCTTATTCATTTTCTTGGTAGCTCCCTTCACTTTATCATGTGTTTATGATGCACTTTCTCAACTGTTCCATTTACTAGTTGAATTAACTAAATTGAGTTAAAATGCTGCAACAAGAAGACCACAAAATGTAGCATCACTTCTGGAAGATGAGCAAATATTTTCTCAAGATTCCAATCCAACAATTCATGATTTTCCACAACGATCAATGTAATATCCTCTGGAGTGTTGCTATTGGTCACTCTTACCCTGTCAAAGCACAAGAACAATGTGAAGACTCACCAATTCTTTTGAGTCCTTATTTCAAGCCGGGTATATTTCTTCACACCCAACAAGTAAAAAAATCTAATTTCACAACCTTGCTTTGCTAGTGACAGAGTTGAGAAACATAGTACATATGTCTATACCTATAACAAATGGAAGTGTATTTTTCATGTGCTGTCAGCAGTATCTATCACATTATACTATGTATCACTGTACTCCAAGTATTTATACCTAGACATATAGACAAACACTAAACTCATACTTCCATTAAGAATGTCTCATTGGTGTTTGAAACACAGTGTATCTATAACTAAATTGACTAACTAATGATCAGATCCTATTATATATTTACTATCTCATGGAGAAAAAAGAAAGAGCATAGCTAGAAAACTGAGAGCAACTTGATTCCCTCTCTGTTCTCATACCAAGTTATCACTTCTCACAAGTTCCCTTTTACCACTGCTGGAGTCATCCTTTGGCTAAATCACTACCAGTGCCTCCTAACTAGGTTTCCTCTGTCAGTCTTGATCAGTTTTGCCTGCCCTGTTTAAAACAGTCACCCTTAAATACTGATGTGAGTCTCCCACATATAATACTCAAAGCCATTTAAGGTATCATGTTTCCCTCAGCCTATTTATTTGTATGACACCAAGTGCAATTTAGGATACAGTATCAACCAATGAAACTTCTTCACCACTCTTGACTCTGCACACCTTGACAAATGCCATGGTTAGTATTTCTATAAATATTTCTGTAACTTTTTTTAGCTTCACACATCAAGAATGGGTTTCTATTTGTTTATTTGGCTTCACATTTGGGCTTTAACTTCCTTAAATAGCATCATGTAATTTAATATTTTTCCAGTGGGTACTTAACTGTCAAGTATAAATAGATGGAGGGGGTTGTTCCCAAGAAAAACAGGCAGGAAAATCTAGAATGTACATTGGAATAAGCATTTAAAAACTTCTCATAATTGACCATTGTCTAATTAAGTAGAGAATCCTCTCCATCAGAACTGAAAGTAACATGAATTCCTAAGAGGAAGGCTGCCAAAAAAGAAACTTGTACTTCCCAAGAGGTTACTAATGGCTGAGAGTTGAGTTTAAGGCATTTTGTATGTCCTGTGATGTAGAGAAGGTATAAATGTGTGCAGCATCATATGATTACAAAGCACATTGTTCACAATGCAATCCTAGGTTTAAATATTCATATGAGTGATGACATGTGCACATCTACCTGAAGCTAAGTAATATGCCAGTTCTAATTCCCAAAGACTTATAAAGTTATGGCTAAAATTTCTTAAGAAAGAGACATGAGGGAATTTTGAAGAAGTCTCTTTACATGGTGTAGTTTGTAAAACTCCCAGGGTGCGTCAGAACACAGCATAATCGTACAATCTTAGGAATAGGATGGAGTTCAGTGGGAGGGCTCTTTCTGCACTTGTACAAAGCTCTGGGTTTAGTATAGTTCACAGCATCACAAGAAATTTAGAACAAAAATGCTGATAAATCTATAGCATTCTTACCACTTTCAGGATTGAATAAATGATTCCTTAAATGGTACATAGTGATTCTGCCCGTTACACCCCTGGTATTTACATGGTTTTTACTTACATGCATAATTAAATGAGCATTTGAGTAATTGATGAAGAATAGTTTGAAATGTCAGCCTTCTAGTTCTTAAAAATTTTTAAAAATAGCTCACTAAATAAAAACTCTACCAGAAATGTGGTGATCATTCATTTGCTCAGTCATGTAGTTATCCTCAACAACCAATATTCATATGATGGTGCATAAGATGTCATCAGGACTGGGTGGAGGATTACAGACTGTTACATTGCGGAATAACATATTGACCTACCGATGAAAGTCGAATCTGTTCACAGAAAAAAAAATTATAATTTGGATCCCAGTAGGTGCCATAAGAGATTAATAAATGTGAGACAGAAACAATCCAATGCTCCCATAGGTTGCTCTTTTTTGGGGCATTTTATTAAGCACCAAAAACAAAACTAGGACACCCTGGATTAATAATATAAAAAGTAATAAATAAATTCTGTCCTAAAAAAAGAGACAAGCACAGGCCAAACTATATCTGAGTATGTTTCATCTATTGTATTTTTAAAGTAAGAGCCTAGAAAAGGCACAACATAGATAGATCACCAAATACCTCCCAGTAAAAAATAATAAAGAAAATCAAATATTTGCTGGTGTAAAGGAATTCATCTGGTTCCATTTCTAGCTGGGAATCAAACCCTTCAGCCAATGAAACCTAACATTGTCTAAAATGTAGAAACTTACAAACAGCCCGAAATGTGTGGAAAACTCATAACTGTTTGATTGTCATGCCAATGATAAGGCAAGTATGTTTGCCAAGAGAGAGAGAAAGAGAGAGAGAGAGAGAGAGAGAGAGAGAGAGAGAGAGAGAGAGAGAGAATACAAATTAACAGAATCAGAAATGAAAAGGGGGTTATAACAGACACCCAGGAAATTCAGAGAATAATTAGGTCATACTTCAAAAAACTATATTCCACTAAACTGGAAAACCTAAAAGAAAAGGACATATTTATAGAAAGGTACTATTTACCAAAATTAAATCAAGACCAGATAAATGACTTAAATAGACTTATAACCCCTAAGGAAACTGAAGCTGTTATTTAAAATTTCCCAAGAAAAAAAAGCCAAGGGCCAGATGGTTTCAGTGCAGAATTCTACCAGACATTCAAAGAACTAATACCAATACTGCTCAAACTGTTTCACACAGTAGAAACTGAAGAAACACTGACAAACTCCATTTATGAGGCTACAGTCAGACTGATACCCAAGCCACTCAAAGATGCAACAAAGAAAGAGAATTACAGACCAATCTCCTTCATGAATATTGATGCAAAAATACTCAATAAAATACTGGAAAACCAAATTCAAAAACATATAAAAAAAATCTTCCACCATGATCAAGTAGGCTTCATCCCAGAGATGCAGGGATGGTTCAACATCCCTGTGAATGTCATCCACCATATAAAAAAACTGAAAAAAAAAACACATGATCATTTCATTAGATGTTGAAAAGGTCTTTGACAAAATCCAATATTCCTTCATGATAAAAGTCCTGGAGAGATAGGAAATACAGGAAAAAATACTTAAACATAATAAAAGGAATATACAGCAAGCCAACAGACAACATCAAACTAAATGGAGAGAAATTCAAAGTAATGTCACTAAAATTTGAAACAAGATAAGGCTGTCCCCCTCTCCTTGTCGATTCAATATAGTTCTCAAAATTTTACTGTAAGGCACGGTTGGCCCTTGCGCAACTTGCTGGAACATTGCATCATGTTCCCCAGCTATTGCATCTCCGCCACTTATGCTAATTAGGCACTGAGTAGTGACCTATCTGATGTGATCCCTGACTATGCTAATTTGGCACTCCTTACCACCTATCACCAGCTATATGCTAATGAGGCATTACTTTGGACCTATCACCATCTATATGCTAATGAGGCATTACTTTGGGTGCCAATCATATCGTTACACACATCCCAGTTTCCCTATATAAGCAGGCTACATTTCAGGCACGGAGTCTTTCTTCCACCATTCTATCTCAACTGAGCTGTATTCCAATAAAGTGTGATCCGAGGAGAATTGTGCATGTGGTGACTCCTCATTCTGCAGGCCAGAAAGCGGCTCACCACATTTTACCTAAAGCAATAAAAGAAAAAAAGTAGATTCAGGAGATACAATTTGGAAAGAAGAAAGCCAAACTATCTCTATTTGAAGATGATATGATCATACACATAAGTAACTCCAAAAATTCTACCAGGGAACTTCTATAGCTGATAAGCTCCATCAGCAATGTAGCAGGATACAAGATTAACTCAAAAAAATGTAATAGCCCTCCTATCCACAAATGATAAAAGGGCTGAAAAAGAAACCAGGGAAACATCACCCTTTTTAATAGCTGCAAATAGTTTTAAATATTTTGGGGTAACTCTAACCAAAGAAGTGGCAGACCTATATGACAAGAACTTTAAGTCACTGAAGAAAGAAGTTGAAGAAGATACCAGAAAATGGAGAGCTCTCTCATGCTCCTGGATACGTAGAATCAACATAGTAAAAATGACAATCTTACCAAAAGGAATCTACAGATTCAATGCAATCACCATCAAAATCTCAACACAATTTTTTACAGACCTTGAAATAACAATACTCAACTTCATATGGACTAACAAAAAACTGAGGAAGCAAGAATAATCCTGTTCAATAACACAACTTCAGAGGATAACACAACTTCAGAGGGTATCACTACCACTAACTTCAAGCTATACTATAGAGCTTCAGTAATAAAAACAGCCTGGTACTGGCATAAAAACACACGTGTGGATCAATAAAATCAAATCAAACACTCCGATTTTAAATCACATACCTATGAACTCCTGATTTTTGACAAAAGGCCAAAAATATATAGTGAAAAAGAGGCAGCATCTTCAACAAATGGTGTTGGCATAGCTGGATGGTAGTATGTAGAAGAATACAAACAGATCCATATCTGTCACCTTGAACAAAACTCAAATCCACATGGATCAAAGACTTCAACATAAATCCAGCTACACTGAACTTAATAGAAAAGAAAGTGGGAAATATCCTTCAACACATTGGCACAGGTGACCACTTCCTAAATATAACACCAGTAGCACAAATACCAAGAACAGCAATTAATAAATGGGACCTCCTTAAATTAAGAAGTTTCTGCAAGGCAAAGGACACAGTCAATAAGACAAATGACAGCCTACAGAATAGAAAAAGATCTTCACCAACCCTACATCTGACAGAAGATTGATTTCTAAAATATAGAGAGAACACAAGAAGCTAGAGGCCAAAACCCCAAACAATCCAATTAAAAAAATGGATTTCAGAGCTAAAAGGAATTCTCAACAGAAGAATTACAAATAGCTGAAAGGCATTTAAAGAATTGCTCAACAACTTTTCCACAAGAGAAATATAAATCAAAACAACTTTGATATATCATCTTACACTTGTCAGAATGGCTAACATCAAAAAACACAGGTGACAGTGTATGCTAGAGGGTATGTGGAGCAAGAATAACAGACCTCCATTGCTGGTGGGAGTGTAAACTTGTACAGTCACTTTGGAAATCAGTATGGTGGTTCCTCAGAAAGCTGGAAACCAGTCTCCCTAATGATCCAGCAATACCACTATTGGGCATATACCCAAAGTATACACATTCTTACCCCCAAGGGCATTAGCTCAACTATGTTCATAGCAGCATTATTCATAATAACCAGTACCTGGAAACAACCTAGATGCCCCTAGATGTCTAGTATGTTTACACAATGGAGTACTTCTTGGCAGGAAAAAAAAAGACATTCTAAAATTTGGAGGCAAATAGTTGGATTTGGAAAGTGTTCTCCTGAGTGAGGTCACACAGCCTCAGAAAGACAGACATGGCATATACTCACTTATAAGTAGATTTTGGACATAAAGAAAAGAATATCCATGATGAAATTCACAACCTCTAAACAGCTTGGTAATAGAAGGAAACAAAAAGAGACATACAGGGATTCCCTCTGGGAAGAAGAAATAGAAAAGACCTTCTAAATAAACTTGGATAATAATGAGGAATTAGCAAGAGGAGGTACAAACAAATCACAGAAGGAGATGGTTGAGCAAAAGGTGAACAGAAAAAGAAAAAAAAGAAATAGATATCTTGATAGAAGGAGCCATTGTGGAGTTAGTAAAATAGCTGGTGCTAAGGAAACCTCCCAGAACCTACAAGATTTCCAGGCTAGGACTCAATGCAATAATGGAGAGGGTTCCTATACAGAATCTTCCCTATAATCAAATGAATGACCACCCTAATTGTCATTATAAAACCTTCATTCAGCAATGGATAGAGGCAGTAGCAGAGATCCATAGCTAGGCACCAGGTAGATATTTTGGTCTATCTGAAGAGAGAGTATATGAGCAAAAGCATCAGGATCATGAGGAGGAGATCTACACAGAGGGCTGACCAGAGCCATTGAGAGCTCACTGACTCAGAAACAATAGCTGAGGAACCTTCACAGAAAGGAACTAAACCCTACAAAGGCCGCCAACTATCAAATGGCTTGGAAAGTTTGTGGAGCCTCTTGCAGTATAATCAGACTATGTTCCTAGTACATGAACTGATATATCAGAGCCCATGTCCTACAGAGGAACACCTAACCCAGCCTTCATACTGGAATGAGGGACTGGGACTTACCTCAACTGTATATGGCAGACTAAATTGACCCACCTTAGGACTCCTTGCCCTCCTTGGAGAATGGATGGTGGGATAGGGTTGGGGGAGGTAGACTGAGGAAGGAAGGAAGGAAGGAGAACAGTAGTATATATGGAAAAAACCTTTTTAAATAAACACAAAGAAAAATGTTAAAAATTGGAAGAAATCAATAAATCTCTTAAAGAAACCCAAGAATTCCAACAAAGGCAAGAAAAAACAATAAAGCAGGTAAACAAAACAGTCTATGACTTAAAAATTAAAGTAGAAGTAATAAAGAAAACACAGACAGAGGAAGTGTGAAAAACAAAAATCTGAGTAAACAAGTAAAAACTAAAGAGTCAAAACTCAATAACAATACAAGAGATGAAAGAGAATCTCAAGCATTGAAGATATACTAGAAGAAATAGATTCATTGCTTAAAGAAAATGTTACATTCAGCAAATTCTTAACACAACATATCCAGAATATCTGGGACAGGATGAAAACACCAAACCTAAGAATAACAATGATAGAAGAAAAGAAGAATCCTAGCTCAAAGGCACAAAAAATATATTTAACAAAATCATAGAAGAAAACTTTCCCAACCTAAAGAAAGACATGCCTATTAAGGTATAAGAAGCTTACAAAACACCAAGTAGAGTAGACAAAAAAATAGGTTCTCTTGCCACATAATAATCAAGACATTAAACATACACAATAAAGAAAGAATATTAAGAGCAGCAAAGGAAAAAGGCAGAGTAACATATAAAGGCAGATTTATCAGAATTACACCCAAATTTTCAATGGAAACTCTGAAAGCCAGAATATCCTAGACAAATGTTCTGAAGACACTAAGAGACCATGAATGCCAAAATAGACTATTTTATCAAGCAAAGCTTTCAATTACCATCAATGGAGAAAACAAGGTATTCAATTAAAAAAAAAAGCCAGATTTAAACAAAACATATCAGCGAATCCAGCCTGACAGAAAGTATTAGAAGGAAAACTCCAACTCATGGAAGCTAACTATGCACAGGAAATCATTGAAAACAGATAAACCCATACCAGCAAACCCCAAAGAAAGAAATGGACACACACATTACTACCACCACCACCACCACCAAACCAAACACTCTCTGGTCATTAATATCACTTAATGTCATTGGATTCAATTTGCCTATAAATTTGGCTAACAAAATAGGTACAAAAACAGAATCTAGCCTTCTGCTGTATTTAAGAAACACAACCTCAAAGACAGACATCCCCTCAGAGTAAATAGTTGGGAAAAAATTTACTAATCAAATGGACCTAAGAAACAAGCAGGTGTAGCTGTGCTAATATCTAACAAAATAGACTTCAAACCAAAATTAATCCAAGAAGAAGAAGAAGAAGAAGAAGAAGAAGAAGAAGAAGAAGAAGAAGAAGAAGAAGAATTCATCATCACAGGAAAAAAACTTTCAAGATGAAGTTTTAATTCTGAACATCTATGCCCCAAATACTAAAGCACCTACTTTGTAAAAGAAACATTACTAAAGCTTAAACCATACATCAAACCCCACATACTGATAGTGGGAGACTTTAACACCCCACTCTTGTCACTGGGTAGGTCTACTAGACAGAAATTTAACAGATAAATAAGGAAATTAACAGAAGTTATAACTCAAATGGAGCTAACAGACATCTATAGAACATTTCACCCATATAGAAGAAAATATACCCTCTACTCAGCACCTCATGGAACCTTTTCCAAAATTGACCACATACTCAGTAACAAAGCAAATCTCAACAGATTAAAAAAAAATGGAGTAATCTCCTCTACCTTATTGGAACGCCATAGCTAAAGATAGAATTTAACAACTACACAAATTTCAGAAAGCCTACAAACTTATGGAAACTGAACAATGCTCAATTGAGTTATCAATGTGTCAAGGAAGAAATAAAGAAAGAAATTAAATACTTCCTAGAATTCAATAAAAATGAAGAAAGAGGAGAAATCTCAAACTAGCAACTTCATACCACAACAGAAAGCTCTAGAACAAAAAGAAACAAACTCACCCAAGAGAAATAGATACCAGGAAATAATCAAATTGAGAGCTGAAATCAATAAAATAGAAACAAAGAGAACAATGCAATGATTCAATAAAAAAGAGTTGGTTCTTTGAGAAAATTAATAGACAAACCCTTATCCAAACTAATAAAAATGCAGAGGTAGAATATCCATAGTAAAAAAAATTAGAAATAAAAAGAACATAACAACAGACATAGAGTAAATTTAGAGAATCATTAGGTCATACTCTGAAAACTTTTACTCCACAAAATTAGAAAACCTAAAAGAAATGGACAATTGTTCTAGATAGCTACCACATACCAAAATTAAATCAAAATCAGATAAGCAATTTAAGTAGACCTATAAGCCCCAAGGAAATAGAAACAGTCATCAATAGTGCCCCTCCAAAAAAAAAAAAAAAAAAAAAAAAAAAAGCCTAGGACCAGATGGTTTCAGCACAGAATTTTACTAGAATTTTAAAGAAGAGCTAATACCAATACTCCTCAAATCTTTTTATACAATAGAAACAGAAGAAACATTGCCAAACTCCTTTTATGAGCTATCCTGACACCCAAACCACACAAAGATGCAACTAACAAACAGAATTACAGACCAATCTCTCCTATGAACAAACATTGATGCAAAAATACTCAATAAAATGCTGGCAAAGCAAATTCAAGAACACATAAAAAATCATTTGCCATGATCAAGTAGGGATTGTCTCCCCCTGCATAAAAGTCAAGTCCAAATGGATCAAAGACCTCAATGTAAGTCTGGTTACAATGAACCTGATAGAACAGAAAATGGGAAATAGTTTTGAATACATTAGCACAGAAGATTGCTGTAGTAAGGACTTTCTGGCTTTGCCTAGCCCGGAAGTCTGGACTCACAGTCTAACAGTTGCTTAGTCCCAAATAAACACACAAAGGCTTTAATTACAAATTGTTTGATGTATGGCTCAGGTTTATTACGTGCTAACTCTTGTACATAAGCTAAGCCATGATTTTATTTATGCTTAGCCTTATGGCTCGGTACCTTTTCTCAGAGCATTATTTTTAATCTTCCTTCCTCTGCCTACCCTGGCATGTCTCTGACTCTCACAACCTTTGCCTTTATCTCTGCTTGGATTGTCTATCTACCTCTGAACTGCCATGCCATAGGTCAAAACAGTTTTTTTTTATTAACCAAAGGAAATAAATCATATTCACAGTGTAGAGAAAGATATTCCACATTACTTTCTCTTTTATGTCTAAAATTAAAAAGAAAGGCTTTAATTTCAACATAGCAAAATTACATATAACAAATAGCTATTAAGCAAGAATTATAGTTACAATATCTAGTCTTTTTGTATTTAGCTAAATTAAAATAATATTCTATCATCTATCTTATTTTTGTAAGCCTGAAGTTTCATACATATTTTACCATTTATCATAACTAATTTTTTCTTTTTATAGAATAAAGTTTCATTTTTAATCTATGTATCCCCTTGTTCAAACTTGCTTCCACCTCCTGACCCCTCTCAGTCAGTCTCTTCTCCCCAACCTCCCATCCCCAGAAAGAGCAAGACGTCCCAAGGTGGATTAGCTCAGCAAACACTCCAAGAAAGTTCAATTCCTTCATTCTAATATCAAGACTGGATTAAGTGTTCCTCTGGAGAGAATGGGCTCCAAGATGCCAGTCTATGCACAGAAACACAGTCTGACACCTCCCCTTGAGGATCCACATATTGTCCATGCCAATGGACAGTTGGCTATCCTTGGAAGGCTTATTTCCTTTTCCAGATGGTTCCCAGATGGCTGTTATTGATTCATTGAGCTCCCCAGATACAAAAAAAAAAAAAATGGAAATAATCCTATGTATCATATTGGACCACCAGGGCCTAAAGTTAGAGTTCAACAACATCAAAAATCTCAGAAATCCTACCAACTCATGGAAACTAAACATCACTCAACTGAACCACATCTGGGTCAAGGAAAAAATTAAGAAAGAAATCAAAGACCTCCTAGAATTCAACGAAAATGAATCTACAACATCCCCTAACTTATAGGATACAATGAAAGCAGTCTGAAGGGGAAAATTCATAGCACTAGATGCCTACATGAAAAGACTAGAGAAATCCCACACAAGAGAACTATCACCACAGCTGAGGGCCCTAGAACAATTGAAAGCAAACTCATCTAGAAGGAATAGATGGCAGGAAATAATCAAACTTAGAGCTGAAATCAACACAACTGAAACAAAGAACAACAACACAAAAAAAATCAATGAATCAAAGAGTTGGTTCTTTGGGAAAGTTAACAAGATAGATAAACCCTTATCCAAACTAACCAAAAAGCCGAAAGAGAGTGTCCAAATCAACAAAATCAGAAATGAAAAAGGGGACATAACAACAGACCCCCAGGAAATCCATAGAATTATCAGGCCATACTTTGAAAATCTATATTCCACAAAACTGGAGAACTTAGAAGAAATGGATAGCTTTCTGGACCGGTACCATTTAACAAAATTAAATCAGGACCAGATTAAAGACCTAAACAGTCCTATAATTGCAAAGGAAAGTGAAGCTGTCATTAAAGTCTCCCAAATGAAAAAAAGCAGAGGCCTAGATGGTTTCAGTGCAGAGATCTACCAGACATTCAAAGAACAGCTAATACCAATTCTCCTCAAACTGTTCCATATAGTAGAAACCAAAGAAATGTTGCTAAACTCTTTTTTTTATGAGACCACAGTCACTCTGATACCCAAGCCACTCAAAGACAACAACAAAAAAAAGAATTACAAACCAATTTTTCTCATGAACATTGATGCAAAAATTCTCAACAAAATTCTGGCAAACTGTATACAACAACATTTAAAAAATATCATCCACCACGATCAAGTAGGCTTCATCCCAGAAATGCAGGGATGGTTCAACATACAGAAAACTTAAAATGTCATCCATCATATAAACAAATTGAAGGAAAAAAACACATGATCATTTCCTTAGATGCTGAAAAAGCCTTCAACAAAATCCAATATGCCTTCTTGATAAAAGTCCTGGAGAGAGCAGGAATACAGGGAAAATACCTAAATATAATAAAGATGATTTACAAAAAGCCAAAGGCCAACATCAAACTTAATGGAGAAAAACTCAAAGCAATCCCACTAAAATCAGGAACTAGATAAGTTCTCCTTATCTATTCAGCATAATTCTCGAAGTTTTAGCTAAAGCAATAAGAGAAGGAAAGAAGATTAAGGGTATACAAATTGGAAAGGAAGAGGTCAAATTATCTCTATTTGCAGATGACATGATTGTATATATAAGTGATCCACAAAATTCTACCAGGGAACTTCTCCAGCTGATAAATGCCTTCAGCAATGGAGCAGGATACAAGATTAACTCAAAGAAATCAGTAGCCCTCCTATACACTAAAGATAAAAGGGCTGAAAAAGAAATAAGGGAAACATCACCTTTTATAATAGCTTCAAATAGCATTAAATACCTTGGTATAACTATAACCAAAGAAGTATCAGATATGTTTGATAAAAATTTTAAATCTCTGAAGATATTGAAGAGGATATAAGAAAATGAAAAGATCTCCCATGTTCTTGGATAGGTAGGATCAACATAGGTTGTTAAGTTTTATAAAAATTGATTAGTTAACACTTAACTTCATATAAAGTATAAGTGATTATTGAACAAACTCTAGCTAGTATATGAGGAAACCTGGAGCCAGATATTGAGGGGAAAGCTAGAATATCAGAAAGAGGAAACAGATCACAGTCAATTATCACCCAGTCAACTTCTCAGGCAAAACATGATAAGTGCTATCTTCAAGGGTCCTCATCCTGACTAGTTACTTCTATAGAATGTTCTCCTGCTTTATATATCTTCCCTGCTCAGTTGTTTTGCTTTCATGTTCAACTCTGTATCATAGTCCTAGAGTTAAGATTAAAGGTGTGAGCTACTACTGCTTGACTGTTAGGCCTTGAACTCACAGAAATCCAGAAAGATCTCTGTCTCCTAAGTGATGAAAGTAAAGCTGTGGGTCACCATCCTCTGATCTTTATGACTTGACTAGGGGTGATTCTGTTCTCTGACATTCCAGGCTAATTTTGTTAAATATACAATATATCACCATAAGTGATATTAGTCAGTCAAAAGTCTAACATACATTCAAAGTTGAAGGATTTGCATATTTAATCAGTTTCAAAATTATTGCAAAGCTACAGCAATTGAAACAACACTGTAAAGACAGAAAGACAGACATAGCAATCAGAGAAATACTTTGAAGTTCTTAAATTCAAGCAGTTATGGACAAAGATTTTTGGCAGGTTGTTGAGACAATTTGACAATCTTTTCAGGAAGTACTCTGCAACAGCTTAGTGTATACATATGAAAGAACAGATCTGGACTGCATGCCTCAGGTCATAACAAAAATCTCATAGTAAATATTGAGAAGTCAAAGTCAGTGTTTGAATAAATCCTACAAGTCCTAAAAGATTGTAAAAAAAGTTTCTCATGACATTGGGATAGACAATGTTTAATTAGCTATAAAACCAAACATAAACAAAAGAAAATATGCTAATTGGATTAAATCCAAAATGGGTAATTCTCTATAGCAAGGGAGCCATTAAGCCAGTAATGTAGTAGTGCATCCCCATGATCCCAGGACCTAGGAGCCTGAAGAAGGAGGACCAGTGTTTTGAGGGTACCCTGAACTATATGGTGAATACCATGCTAGTCTGAACATAATAAAACAAGATCCTGTCCCTTTAAAATTAATAGAAAAAGAATAAAGAAAACACATCTACCAATAAAGCAAAAACAAGTGGCTTAATGGCAGAAAATCTATATAAATTATATGCCTAACAAAGAACTTTATCTTATATACTTTCCTGTTGCTGTGTTAAGATACTACGACCAAGGCAAAGTATAAATGAAAGAGTTTATTGAGGGCTTCTGATTCCAGAGAATGAGTTCAGGACCATAGTTGTTTGTGGCGAACTTTGCAACAGACAGGCAGACATGGCACTGTATTGGTAGCTAAGAGTTTACATCATAATTCCTAAGTACAGGAAGGGAGAGATGGCAAGAGGGAGGGAGGAAGAGAGAGAGAGAGAGATAACTGGCAATAATAAATAATGTAGGGTTTCTGAAACCTCAAAGCCCACCCCCCAGTGACATCTCTTTCAATAAGGCCACACCTTCTAATCCTTCCCAAACAGTTCTATCAACTACAAACAGCAATTTAAATATACAACCCAATCTGAACCATTCTTACTCACATTGCTACAGACTTTTACCCAGAGCACAAAGAATTCTTACACCTCAGCAATATTTAAGGAAATGTTTCCCCCAAAAAGGCACAAATGACTAATAGACATAAAAAGGTTCTTAAGCTCAATAGCTATTTTCAAATGATATTCCAAACTACCATGGGACACTATGTTATGTGTCATAATACTGTGTCTAAAATCTCTTCTACAAAGAATATACTAAATATTGAGAATGATGTAGAGAAATGGGTGCTTGGCACCTTGGTTGTGCAAGTGAAAAGTGGTGTAATTGCTGTGGAACACAAATTTCCTCAAGTGATAAACGTAAAATTATTATATGAGCTGGCAACTCCACTGATGTGGATTCTGTCATGTTCTGTGAAGATATGCCTAAGCAATAGGCTGTAAGCAAGTGTTAACAGCAGCATTATTCAAATAACTGAAGAGTTGAATGATCAGAGTCACCATTTATTGATAAAAAAAAGGAAATGTGGCATGTAACAATAATGGGATATTCAGTCTTCCATGACCCTGGACAATCCTATTATTAAAGGAAATATTTAAATCTATTGTAGGAAAACTTTCATCAATTAAAAACAGTGTTTTGAAATTTGGAAAGACACATATTTCCACTCAAATTGTAAATATTTTTTATATTTTGCTGCTTCTGAGAAAGGATGTATAATTTTCTCAGTACTAATAGAGATTCATACCTAAGCTTTGATAACCAGTGTCATAGTATTGACTTCTTCAGAATTAGACCCATCCTGCAGTCTACCATTGCATTTAAAAATAGAGCAGTGGTACTTTAGTCTCTTGTGTTGACTATATAGGTGAATGATCTGCGTGGGTGCTTTACTTGCCTCAGAGGATAAAATGGCCTTCTCAGGAAATAAAGCATACTGTGAAAAAAGCAGTGCCTAGATAATCATTTTCATGAAAAACTGAAGGATGCAAATATGACCAGACAAAGTGCCCACAGCATTTATGTCATTGCTATTTTTTATGATTTCAATAAAGTTGTGAAGTATAGCTGTTTTGTCAGCAGAAATTTAAGTAAACTGGACAATGTGAAAATATCTTTGTGGAAGAAAAGAGCACTGGTCCCTGGCATCTGGTCAGTGCCCACAGCATGGCAGCTTGGCCTGAAGTCCTGACAATTTGCTTTACTTATTCATAAGGAAATCTTTAAGACAATTCATAAATAAAGCATATGCACCCAAAAATGGCATTACTAATTGGAATTAGTAAAATTCCTCAGGCATAACTCAACAAATATGCATACTTGGATCCTCATGTATGCATTAATGCTAAAGACTCTTGGGCTCTTTAATGAGTATGATTTTTTTCCAGGGCAGTTAGGAAAAAGCTTCTGTTTGAAATTAATTAGTTATTATATTTCCATTATCATTAGTTTCTATGTAAAATACTTATTAAATGGAACATCTGAGCTCTGACTCTAATGGTCATGCACTTTCTTTATCTTCTCTAAAGGACTCAGCCTGAGACTATGTGAAATTTAGAGGACAGGACTCAAAACTCATGTCTGTTTTGTCGAACATTGAAGCCTCAGAATTGTTACAGTACCAGAGATTTAGAGCAAAACATAGACAAATTGGGTTTCTGAATAGTTTTGGAAAAGAAGGATTATTTTGTTTCTTTCATTGTGATTTATTTCTTTCTTTTAACCAAAATTCCTATATAGTCAGAAGTTTCTCTGTCCTACCTGCCTGGTCCTGCTGCCATTTAGCCACAAGTAATCACACAAAGGCTTATATTTATTACAAACTGCTTGGCCTATGACTCAGACTTATGACTTGCTAACTCTTTTTGTTGTTGCTATTTTAAAGTTTTATTTATTCATGTATTTTATGTATACACCAGAAGAAGGAATCTGATCCCAATACAGATGTTTGTGAGTCACTATGTGGTTGTCAAAAATTGAACTCAGGACTTCTGAAAGAGCAATCAAATTATCTTAACCACTGAGCCATCTCTCCATTTCTGCTTGCTAACTATTACACTTAAACTAACCTATGATTCATATCCATGTTTAGCCACATGGCTTGGTACCTTTGCTTCAGTGCAGCAGTATCATCTTCTTTCCACTCCATCTGACCGGCCTTTCTTTCTCTTTGCCTTTCTTATCCTCAGTATTCTCCTAGTCTGATTTCCCCACCTCTACTTCCTGCATAACTTCTGGCCAATCAGCATTTTATTAAACAAATACAAGTGAAAATTATTTGCAACATTATCCCACATATCTATGTCAGACTCTTCTCTGTATCTGCTGTATTTTCATTACCCTAAAGAGCTTAAGGATTTTAAGATGAGCAGAATAGAAATAATTTAATCAGATAAGTAAATATATATTAGCATAGATTATATCATTTCATTCTCTAATTTCTTTTATAAATTCTAGAGTAAGGACCCATAGGATCTCAGTCATTTCTCTACTACTTTATAAGTAAAAGAAATAAATAGCTTTCATTTAGAATAGCAGTGACATCGTGGCTATAGTTCTGACTAACTCCTAGAAGAATGTTGTACACCAGACAATAACATGCTGTATTTTCAAAGAAATGATTCTCTCTAAAATGATCATACTCCTTCTTATTATAATTGTTTATACACTGACCTGAGATTTTTCTTGACCTGTGTAAATTTTTGTTTGCCTACTAAGGGATGTTGATTATTGCACATCTGAGTCTCCAAACATGATCAGATGATTATTGTCTTTCTTGGACCTATCTACTGCCCTGGGAACTCTTACAGCTTTTACAGAAGCTTCAATCAGCTATATAAGCTATCCTGATGGAAGCTATGTTTTACCAAGGGCAAATAGACTGCATCTACTCAGTTTAGTGCTCAACTTTTAAAACTTAACATGTGAGCTGGTGTAAAATATAACTTGGCAAAAATGTCTCTCTTCAAATCCAATATAAATATTAATCTCAGATGAACCTGAAAGACCAAGAAAGTTGGGGCTGAGTCAGATACTTTATAATGTCTATAAGTTTTGAGTATATATCAATTGCATTATGAATTAAATTTTCTCTTGAAATCTTTCATAAAAAAGGAAATAGGTATATTCATTGGCTAAATCCCATGTGAACCATAATATCCACTCTTGATACTAGTCAACAAGTAGCATTATAGAATTTACATTACAAGAACATACCGCAAAAATTCAGGTTGAGGGCAATTCAACATTATATCATATATAACAAAACATATTTATTCACCTGGCCAATATTTATTGTGATTCACTTATCCATTGAATTCTAGGATGGAAAATGGATTCACATCCCTCTGTAATCTCTATTACAAAGAGGGTAACAGGCACGTGGGGATTACACAGATGCATAACTAAATAGAAACTCTCATGAGGCAAAACTTGATAGTTGCCTGTTCCTTTTCATTGCCTATTTTTCCCTGTTTAACATACCCCACAGTTATCAAGTCAATATGTTCAATTTTTAGTTTGAAGAATAAGGGAGTTAAAAGATTTGTTGTAGCCATGTATGACTGAAAGAAGAAGCAAAAGTCATTGGGTAGGAAAGGCTATTTGCTCGTCAGGGCGTGACTTAGCTGGAGGCTTCTGACTTTATACATTCTCCCTCCAGGTGTTCAGAATTAGACAATATGATTAAAGCAGGTAGCATCTATGATGGTTTGTTAACGTTGAAGTTGAGGTTCCCATGCTAAAGATTTTGTAACAGAATAAAAGGAGTCTGTTTCCTTCATAGCTATAGTGTCATAATATACCTCTGTCTATTGGGTGTTTGTTTATATTAGGGAAGAATAATATTCTATTATGGACAGGCAACTCATGTTTTTTGTTGTTTATTTGTGATTTTCTTGCATGTAGCCTAATATAAACTTGATTGAAACAAATAATCTTAGGATTTCACCTGAAGTTGAGGACAGAGCTAGAGCAAACACACAGAATATTTTCTCTGAGGAGATGAGACTGGAATTGAGCTCATTTAGACAACATTGTTGAGGGCAGAAAATGTGAAAAAGTAAAAAGAAGATGCATAAAATATAAAAAACCTTTAGAGCAGAAAATAATCAGAACTCTGCTTGATAGAAGGAAAAAAGTCAGCATGATCGCAACACAAAGTCAAACTGAGACCGACCCATGCTGTTATTTAAGATTTCATCATGCTGTTGTACTTTTTCAGCATTGACACATCTTGAGAAAGTCAAATTTTACATTTCATGGACAGAAGGTTTGAAATAGGATATTGTGCACTTAACGTTTTATTAAGAAGCTGCAGCATACATTAAGTACATCAACATAATAAAACAAACAAATGAGAGTTAAACCAAGAAGTGACATAATCAAATTTTCAGGCATGTGCACCTTTGTCCTTAAACAAAGTTAGCACACTATCTGCCATGGAGGAGATACACTAAAAAAGTATGAGCATAGATAACAGAAAGCCCGTTAAAAAGCCACAGAAATATCTCTGAGAAGAGATGTTGGGATGCAACGCATTTACCTTTGATGTTTCCCTAATACTTCCTATACTGGCAGTAAGCAAAATTTAGAAACTTTGATAGAAGTTTTGTCTGTCTCTGTGTGTATGTGTGTGTTATAATGTAAGTACAATAACTGCAAAGCTTGATAGATGTCAGAGCCTAATACAAGTGTGTATATAAAACATAAGACAGAACCATTCAGTCTCTATTTCCAGTCACAACAGTTTTCTTCCAAAAGTATTCATTATCCTGTCACACAATAAGAGACAATTTTGGCCACTTGTTATCTGATATGAATGGACTCATGTAATGTGAATTCCATTCATACCTGGTTTATTTTCTTTTTCAGCATTATACTTAATATGCATTAAATATCTATATGTATGTATATACATATACATGCATACATATATGTGTGTATATTGTTGCCTAAAATTATCAGACATTCTTAGTACTATATATTGTATCCATTCTATGATAAAAAGAATAGAAAAATTTAAGAATAAGGTATTTTAGGCATAGACTCACAAAGTTAAGAATAGAGGGAGAAAATAGGACAATAACTTTTTGAAGCTATGAAGAAAGTGCAGGACTTATAACTGAATGAAAAAAAAACTAAAGAGAAAATTAGAAAAAGTAAGACATTTTATGTGACAAGATCTCTTGGGATCAGGGTTATTTGGTATAATTATTACTTTTTATTGTCAACTTAATATAATGTAGAATCATGTAGATAGAGTTTTAGTGAGTGAAGGATTATTATTATTGGCTTGCCCTGTGAATGGGTCCACAAGAGAGTGTCTTGGTTATGTTGATGTGGGAAGTCTTGCACAGTGTAGGTGGTGGCATTCTCTAGGCAAGGGATACTGGGTAGATAGATATTCTTTCAGTCTGACTTTGTCCTGAAATACCTTGTTTACTCCAACTATGGTGATTGATAATTTTGCAGGGTATAGTATTCTAGTTTGGCAGCCATGCTGTTTTAGCATCTGTATAACTTCTGACCAAGCCCTTATAGCTTTCATCATTTCCATTGAATAGTCAGGTGTTATTCTGATGGGTCTGCCTTTATATGTGAGTTGGCCCTTTTCTTTTGCAGCTCTTAAAATTTTTTCTTTGTTCTGTATGTTTTGTGTCTTGATTATAATGTGGCGCGCTGACTTTTTTTTGGGGATCATATCTATTTGGTGTTCTGTAAGCTTCTTGTATCTTTATAGGCATTTCCTTCTTCAGGTTAGAAAAGTTTTCTTCTACAATTTTGTTGAAAACATTATCTGTGCCTTTGAGCTGGTATTCTTCTCCTTCTTCTATTCCTATTATTCTCAGATTAGGTCTTTTCATGGTGTCCCAGATTTCCTGGACATTTTGAGTTATGGCCTTTTTAGTTTTACTATTTTCTTTGACTGATATATCTAATTGAGCTACTGAGTCTTCCACTTCAGAGATTCTATCTTCCATCTCTTGAACTCTGTTTGTTATGCTTGTATCTGTGGTTCCACCTTTTTTCTTCAGGTTTTCTATTTCTATCTTTGCCTCATTTTGTGCCTTTTTTATTGCTTCTATTTCAGCTTTTATTTCCTGGCATGTTTCTTTCATAGATTTGTTCATCTCTTCCAATTTTTTGTTGGTATTTTCTTCTATTTCTTTAAGGCTTTTTTTCATATCTTCTTTTAGAGCTTCAATGATCATCAAAAAGGAATTTTTGGTGTTGCTTCCTTCTGTTTCCTCTTCATTGCTCAGTTCAGGTCTTGTATTTGTAAGATTGCCACTCTTTTCTGGAGTTACCATGTTGTCCTTTGTATTATTATGTAAATTTTTGCACTGACGTTTGCCCATGACTTCAGTGGTTCACGATTAGATGGCTCCTGGACAGTTGTGGCACTCGGGTTTGTGTGCCTACTGTCACCTCTCTGGTCAGGGTCTGAGTCTGCCCTTCAGAGACCCCTGCAGTTGTTGGCATGCTCAGTTTGAGGTGGGTAGCCGTGCAAACTCCCTCAGCTGGACCTGTGGGTATGGTGACCAGCAGCGATTATCTGCCCCTGCTCCAGAGTGTGCTGGGACTCTGCAGACAGCACTGGTCCGGGAACGGAAACGGAAGCTATGGGAGTTTAACTCTCCCTCCCAGTCTGGGATATAGGCGCTTGGGCCTGGTGACCCCTCGTCACCTCTGGGCGGGGTCTGAGTCTGTCCTTCAGAGACCCCTGCAGTTGTTGGCACGCTCAGTTCGAGGTGGCAGTGGGTAGCCGTGCAAACTCCCTCAGCTGGAGCTGTGGGTATGGTGACCAGCAGTGATTATCTGCCCCTGCTCCAGAGTGTGCTGGAACTCTGCAGACAGCACTGGGATACTGGGATATGTAAGCGTAGAAAGGAATCAGAAAGCATGCATTTCCTTTTTCTCTCTCTACTTTTGAGTGTGGATGTGACATGACTAGATGTGTCAAGTTCCTGCCACCTCAACTTCCTGAAATGATGGGCTGTAAGCAAGAATTGTGATCTAAAATAAATCCCTTCTTCCCTAAGATATTTTTGTCAGGGTATTACATCGCAGTAATGAGAAATGAAAGTAGGACACTTATGTTTCTGAAATGTGGCATTAAATAAGGAGCTAACCAGAAAGAACTTGTTGCTGGTCTGTGAAGAAAACAGCAGTGAAAACATTGCTCACTGCATTGAAGGAAGCAGAGAGCTTGTGCCTTGGCAGATGGGCAGCAATCCAATGAATTAATTGCTATGCTGAACCAGATACTATGTATTTAGGGTCAAAAACTGCTGCTGTGTAGTTACTAAGCTAAACAGGAGATTAATAGAATAGACATTTGGAACATTGAGTTAGCATTTCCATAACAATCATATGGTTATATGGAGCTGGAATATCCTGCTCTGAGAATATGGATGATTCACTTATGGGAATGACAGTCAATGAGATAGAAACAGGTTAGAGATATTGCCAGTGAGTGTTTCATCTTTTAAAGAAGCCAATGAAAGAATAAGTCTTTATAATAAGTGGAATGTTCTATCAGTCTTTGAGTGTCAGTCATCTGCTTGTTGGTAAAAAATCACTGGATGTTTTAGAAAATATTTTAATGTGATAAATAAAGGCAAAACTCAACATGCACAAAAAAATTCAGAGATGAAAAACAAGACACAAACAAGAGTAAGGTATTTCAAACCACTAAAATCAGAATCTATAAAACAAGAACAGAAATCTATAAAACTGAATATTCATGGAAGACATTCTGAAATTAATATGTTCAACAAAAATAGATGACAAATTTAGAACTATTTTCATAAATAAGAAGTAAAAAACAAAAGATTTAAACTTCGTTCTGGGAATATAGTCTGCACAGACCACAGTTGACTGGTGCAATAAATAAAATAAAAATTTGGGAAGACAAGCAGATGACAAGACATGGAAAAATATCTCACTAAATATAGAAAAACTGTGGTTTTAACAAATATATAACAAAGAGTGATACTAACAAGCTGGTTAACTAGAGATCCCTAAAGACTGTCTATCTCACAATGTGGATGAAGACAGTGAATATACCACTAGGTTTTGCTGAGTATAACCAAGGAAAGGTAGTAATGCTTTGGGCCACAAAAATTGTGGAGTGGGGACACATAATTGGCTTAGCATATAATAAGTTACTTGAATGATTTGCTCATAAAGCCAGGTATTACAGGTCTAATTCACTTGGTTACTCCAGAAACTATTATATCAACTTGCCAGATAAGAATAGTCCATTGGTGTAATAGTGGCATGATTGCTAGGAAAGTAACTAAGTTCTCTTTAATAGGATATAGTGTGAGAACCCCAGTAAAAAGCTCATTCTTAGACCCTGCAAGAACCTAAGAAGATTATTTAGTTTAATTGACATGGCATCACACCTCCCCCCTAAGTATCTACATTTATACTCACAGATAAAGTTTACTCTGGGCCTTAAACGGAGATGCCTCTCATTCCAGTGAACAGAGATAAAGGCAAAGATCCATAGCTGTCCAAGAGGTAAAGAATAAGAGATGATTGAGAATTCAGCCTTAGACAAAACCTTTACATTACCACATGATGCTCAGGGAACATAACAGAAGAGTTGGTGGAAAGGATATAGATGTGTAAGAGAGGAGGTGGAGTTGCAAAATATCTTGAAAGCAGGACATAGCTATATGGAAAACAGCCCTAATAACAATCAGCTGTTGAGGAAGAAGAAAATTTCAGGACCCTACCACATACTGAAGCTATGGCAACAATGAACAGGTTCTTGGAAAGGGGAAGATGTAGTATCAAGTTGTGTATCCACTGTTAAACTTACAGCTCAGATGGTTAATATCAACCTTGGGATCACACAGATGGCCCTGATTAAATGTTGTAGGACACTAAATAAAACCAAATGAGTAAACAGGAATAAGGAATTTATAGGTAAGGGGTGGGGGCTAGAAAGGCAGGAGGCAAATGGGATATGATGAAGGGACCAAAATGCACAGTGTATATTACAAAATTGTGGGAGCACAACATTGACTAATAAAAATAAATAAATAAATGAAGTTTCTATCAGATATGTAGAATTTTCATAGCACTGGAAAGCTGAAATTTTTAAGCTTTGAATTGACATAACAAAAAGAAAGAAATTGAAGAGGATATCAGAAAATGGAAAGATTTCCCATGTTCCTAGATAGGTAGGATCAACATTGTAAAAATGGCACTTTTATCAAAAGCAATCTACAGATTCAACACACAAATATTTACAGACATTGAAAGAACAATACTCAATTTCATTTGGAATAACAAGAAAGCCAGGATTGCCAAAACAATTTTGCTCAACAAAAGAATCTCAAGAGGCATCACCATCCCTGACTTCAAGTTATACTGTAGAGCTAAAGTAATAAAAACAGCTTGGTGCTGGCATAAAAACAGACTTAAGGATCAATGGAATCAAATTGAAGATCCCAACATTAACCCAAAAAGCTATAAACACCTGATCTTTGACAAAGAGGCCCAAAATATTCAATGGAAAAAGATAGTATCTTTAACAAATGGTGTTGGCATAGCTGGATGGTATTATGTAGAAAAAGACAAATAGACCCAAGCCTGTCACCCTGCACAAAACTCAAATCCAAGTGGATCAAAGACCTCAACATAAAGCCAGCCACACTGAACTGGATAGAAAAACAAAGTGGGAAATACCCTCTAACCCATTGGCACAGGTGACTACTTCCTAAATACAACACCAGTAGCACAGACGCTAAGAGTAGCAATCAATAAGTGGGACCTTCTGAAACTGAGGAGCTTCTGAAAAGACAAGGACACAGTCCATAAGACAAAACAACAGCCTACAGAATGAGAAAAGATTTTCACCCACCCTACAAGTAACAGAGAAAGGATCGCTAAAATATATAGGGAACTCTAAAAACTAGAGCCCAAAATCTTGAATAACTCAATAAAAAATTGGGTCCAGAACTAAAAAGGGAATTCTCAGCAGAAGAATTACAAATGACTGAAAGGCACTTGAAAAAGTGCTGGACTTCTTTAGCTATCAGAGAAATGCAAATCAAAAGAACTTTGAGATACCACCTTACATCTGTCAGACTGGCTAAGATAAAAGACACAGATGACAGCCTATGCTGGAGAGGTTGTGGAGCAAGGGGAACACTCCTCCATTGTTGATGGGAGTATAAGCTTGTTCAGCCACTCTGGAGTGCAATATGGCAGTTTCTCAGAAAACGGGGAATAAATCTCCCCAAGGATCCTGCAATACTGGGCATATACTCTAAAGATGCACATTTGCACCTCAAAGACATTAGCTCAACTATGTTCATAGCAGCATTATTTGTAATAGCAAGAACCTGGAAACAACCTAGATGTCCCTCAATTGAAGAATGAATTAACAAACTGTGGTACATCTACACAATGGAGTACTACTCAGCAGTAAGAAAAAGTGATATTCTAAAATTTGCAGGCAAATGGATGGATTTGGAGAATATCCTCCTGAGCGAGGTATCACAAACCTAGAAAGATAAACAGGGAATGTACTCACTCATTAGTGGAATTTAAACAAAAAAGCAAAAAGCCAAGCATGTCCAAGTTGCAAACCACAACCACTGAACACCTGACCAGTCTTGATGTTGGGGTGAGGAAAGCAGCTGCCTGGAGTGGATGCTGAACTAAGCCACCTTGGGATCTTGGGACCTCCTGCCCTTGGTGGGAGGAGATAAAGTGACGGGGAGAAGAGAGAGTGACTGGGAGAGGCGGGAGGTGGAAGAGAGTTTGAACAAGAGGATGTATGGATAAAAAATATGTCTTTATTCATAATAAAAAATCAAAACAACAAAAAAAACCCAAACTAAACAACAACAACAAAAAAGGATTGCAATCAGTGCTGATAGAGGTTGCTTGGGGAAGATGCACTTTTCATACTGATCACTCACTTGTGTTTTTCTGCTGTAGTATTAAAAATTGTAGTAAAAGCTTTTCAAAACAATAAATAAAAAAATAAAACATACTAAGAGATTTTCTAAAAGGTCAGTTTATTAAAAGGATATAACAATTTCACACGCACATGCAATGAAATTGAATGCCTTTTGGTTAAACATGAGAACAAAATATTAGAAGCAACCTTTATGTTTAAACTTTAAGTTTAAAGCTTTAAGTTTAAAACATTAGAGCTTAATGTTTTAGTTAATGACTGTACTTTTAGCAATGAACTGCCCAACAAGTTTCAGTATGGAAGGAAAGTTCCTCAACAAATAATGCTAGTTTTCCACAAACTTTGGTACCATCCACCATGAGGCTCTCTCCAGAAGTCAAAGATAGGATCACTCAAATTGATTCTCAGCCTCTAAAATGTTAGCCATATAAACTATCTTTCTAACTGCGCATACTTCTTAGCAGAGAAGTGTTGGAGCCTCTCTGCATCAATTTAGAGAATTTGATTTAAGATAGAAATTCTCCAATTTTCATATTACTTAATTCTACACGTCAATATAGTCATTTGCTAATCATGACACCTGGATATTTACTTGGAAATATGTAATATTTTAAAAGGATTTTGTTTTAATAAGTATCTTTGTGTACCCATGAGTTTTATAACATGATTCTATAGAATACACACAGATGGTAAAATTGTTATTTCAGTAAGGCAGATGAATTCATCTATCATTTCCGTTTCATTTTGACACAAGAGCAGGTGTAATATACATAAAAATTCTCAATATAATACAATATTATTAACTATTGCCTTCTTGTTCTGTATCTAGACATATCCATCTTATGTGTAAGCCACCTTGTGTCTCATAAGCCTTATTCTAGCCCCTGTGTATGGCGATAAGTTTCATGCCATTTTTTTCTTTTTGACACATATAAATGGGATGATACACTATCATTTTCTTGCAGTCCCTGCTCTTTTCACATATAGTAATGTTTTCTAGGTTCATATTCTGGTAAATGTCAATTTCTCCTATTTAGACCCCAGATAATATTTTTTAATAAAGACATACTTTTTTGTCTGATTATCCACATCTATATCCATTTAAGGTCTTTCTATGCCATGACTATTGTGAATATTGTTGCAGGTGACATGGAAGTGTATATACCTTCATGGGGTGCCAATTCCACTCCAGGAAAGTTTCAGATCTAGATCCACAGAAAGGGGTTGCTGAATTGTTTGCAAGTTCTATATTTTATTTAATTATTTTATTGATTTCTCACACATCTTTTTATAATGGCTCCTCTAATTTCTCTCTCCACCAGCAGTATATGAGAATGCCATTTTCTCACCCTTCTGGGACAGTTAACATTTTGATAACAGGTATCCTAATAGTGAAAGATAATAAATAGTGCATGGTAATTTTAATTTGTGCCTGTCTGTTGGACAACTTATGCCTTCTTTGGAAACAAAATGTTTGTTGTTCTTTTAAAAGATTACTGGGTTTTTTTATCCAATTATCTTCAACAGTGAAATGCATTTAAGTACATCATTTTTTAAATGTTGTTTTTCTCAATTTTCTGAAAAACCTCCATATTGCATTCCAAAGTGGCTGAACAAGCTTACACTCCCACCAACAATGGAGGAGTGTTCCCCTTGCTCCGCATCCTCTCCAACATAGGCTGTCATCTGTGCCTTTTATCTTAGCCAATCTAACAGGTATTAGGTGGTATCTCAAAGTTGTTTTGATTTGCATTTCTCTGATGGCTAAAGATGAAGAGCAC
>PVIH01020524.1:0-32140 GCA_004025045.1 Sigmodon hispidus
TCTCTAAACAAACAAACAAGAAAAAAAGTCAAACATGCCCAAGCGGCAAACCACAACCACGGAACAGCTTGGGATCAGAAACACCCTGGACTGACCCTTTGGATCCCACTCCACCTAGAGGAACACCTGACTCACTCTTGAGGGAGGGGGGAAAGAACTGGATTTGGCCAGAAGTGGAGACTGATCTAAGCATTACTGGATCAGTGGGACCATGGGACTGTCTGCTCCCTGCCCAGGGAGGGGATGGGGAGTTGCAGAGGAAAAAAAATGACCAGATGTGTTGGGAGGGGGAAGAGACCTTGAATAAGGATATACAGGGATGAAAAAAAAAATTCAGAGGAAAGATGAACACAAAGAAAATATAGGTGTAGCAATCTTATTTGTATTTCTTCCCTTGATAAGCCATGTCTATCATTCTTATCCTCTGTATAGTTATTGTTAACTCTTCCACATTTTAAATTCTTTTTACTGTGTTTTTTTTTAATAAATACTAAATAAAGAAGGAAGAAAAAAAAAGAAAGGTGGACAGCATTCCAGGAGTTGATGTAGGATCTGGGATAACTTGAAGCTATAGATGAGCAATAACAACTGTCTAATACTCCACTGTGTGTATATACTGTTCTGTAATGGACTGTTTGTGGAAAGTTAAGATATTTTACAATTTCTCATAATTATATCATGGTATCTACCCATTAAAAAAAAAAGAAACCAGAAGGGACATATCCATGAGAATTCTAATTATGCTTTTTTAATGAAATGACATTAGCATGAGTTTGCTGTGTCCTACCTGCCCCCAAGTCTCAATGCTTCTCCTTTGTAGAATGAAGCAGCCTTCAACTCTCACAGACTTCTTGCAGCAAAGACACTTGCATGGCAGGAAAAACAATATAAATGGGAATTGTGTTCTAATTCCCGCTCACCTGTGAGCCCACAATCTCAGATTCTGCACAATGCTGGAATATCCTCCATGGAGCGCTGTCTAACTAATACAAATTTTAATTTGCATTCATTATATGCAAGTGAAGCATCAGCTCAGACTTTTCATTTTTATATGAATACAAATGGCTCGGGCAAATCCAGTTTTATAAACTGAAGTTATTATATAATTATTCTAGGAAGAGTCTCAATTAAACAATTCAAGCTGTCTTAAAAATGATGGCTTGCATATATACACATATATGGGTTTCAGTAAAAGAAGCTTTCAGATTCAGAAAACTATGAGATAAATACAATTGAGCTTCCATTAGCTATAATTATAAAGTGGAAAAGAGGATGAGCAGAAATTTCTAATCTCTTGCCTCTCTTTTTCTTGGCTTTTTCCCCACTAATGATACATTTTCCTCTGTTTCCCCATCTCCCGTTTAATCCACTCCACTCAAACACGGCCTTTATGTTACATTTTATCCTGACTCCATGCAGCATGTCAGTTTCTCAAACTCCAAACTTTATATTTGTAGGGAGAAAAGGGAGGGGAGTGCCAGGTGTCTTAGCTTCCCCTCCAGTTGATACTTTCTTTCCATGGTGATGGGCTGATTATATGAAATCAACATACCAGCTCAGTCTCTCGTAGAAACATTGGAGGCAAGCCCAGTGAAAACAGCATCATACAGAAGGAGAAGCAGAAGCTGGTGTAAGCCTACTGGCAACCTCAGTCAGTCCACAGTGAACACCCTCAATTAGTGTTGGTGGGCCCATTGTACCCTCTAATTGCCAGACATTAGATTTCTAAGAAAAGATCTATGTCTATGGTGGTATAAGGTTTCTTCAGATGAGGGATTCTCAAAGAAGACTAGCAGCCAAGTTCCATCAGAAAGCTCAGCCAGCATCTGAAAAAAGCCTTTTGCTTCCAAAGGTAATGGCCACCATTGCACCATCCACAACTATTTCCCAAAGGATATCTGGCAGTGTATGGAGCCACCCATCACAGCTACTCTTGCCCTGTGCACAACAGTTACCTAAAAGATATCTGGCAATATATGGCACCCCTACAAACATCTTTGCAAAATCTACAATCATTTCCTAAAGGATATCTGGCAGTGTGTAGAGCCATCTGCCCAAGCTACCCTTGCACCATGAACATTCATTTCTCCCTGCAGGTTCAGAAAGCAGCCTTACTGGGATTCCAGGACACCTCTTTTCCTGGGAGAAACTCAGAAGAGGGAATGAGTAAGAAGTCCCCGACTTCCTGGATTGGAGATTATTCACACCACTGACATTCCTTGTCACTCTTCCCCACCACAGAACCTACATCCTAACCCCCTCACAGTAAGCAGCTCTTCTGGTATTGGTAATTTATCTAGCAGAGTAATTTTAGACTCTCAGCCCCACAACCTTCGCTGACTTGGTTGTTGCCTTGCTGTATTTATAATCTCTGTAGGACAAAAGAATACTAAGAAGTACACAAGTGAATCCCTCTGATGAAAAAATAGATGTCCTGCATGGCTTTTAAATTGATGGAGAGAAGAGTGAGTGACTGGGAGGGGTAGGTGGGGAAGGGAGCCTGAACAGGGCCATAAATAAAAATAATAAAAATAAAAAAAGAGAATCAGTTATCTGTAATAAAAAAAAATTAATATCCAGGAAAAGAATGGCCATCCTTCAGCAAACCAAGTTGCGTTCTCTGATTTCTCAACACTTCCCATATAGGGTCTCAAGCCAGGAGAAAATTCAAATCCTGGACTAAGCTGTTTACTTCCCCAAGTTCTATCTTGACAGGAAGTGAAGGTAGGAAAACTACTTATAAATGGTTGACAATAGGGAGCAACTATAGGTCTGGTGGTATTTTGTCTATTCTTATTACGGTTATGTAATGGAACTATCCCTTCATGAATCAGGATTGTGGTGGTAACCTTCACCTCGTGATTTCCATTAACTCCTGATCCTGTGCCAGAGGAGGAACCAGTAGCTATCTGTTCCAAAGCCTCAGTTAACATATGCACGGGAACTTGATTGTCCTTTAGGGGGTTTACCCAATGAGTCAAGTTTTTTCTGGCCAGAAAAATACAGTCATCAGCCTCTTTAAGACTAAAGCAAAATGACTGATTCAGACTAATATTACTAGCATTATATTTTACCCAATTGGTGGAAAGAGGCTGGGCACAAGGGACATCTAGTTCACACGAGGTGGAAAATATTGTAGGAAGAACTGTGGACTGAGCATGGACTGGCATAGGTAATGACCAGGTCCGACTAATCCCCCAGAGTACCATCTTCTCTGCCTGAATCAGGGGGAGGACAGTCAGGAGTATCCATATCAGCTTCATCCTTAGAGTCGTCTTCAACGCGTCTCGTCAATCTTGATGGCACCCAGATTGGCTCCTGATTCTGTGGAGAAACACATAAAGATCCCCTGGATCTAACAATAACTCGATCCGGGCCTCGCCATTGGTTAGAAAGTACATCCTTCCACATAACTTTGCCTTGATTGTTGGGTTTTGATGTCATATGACGTTCGGCGACGGTTTCATTTTTATCATTTAAATTTAAAATATTTATAGTGAATAAGGCAAGAGAGAGCCTTTGTTTGGGGGTGCAATTCTCTGCTATTCCCCCTTTTTGTTTTTGTAGGAAATTCTTGAGCGTACGATTCGCTCGCTCTATTATCCCTTGCCCTTGTGGATTATAGGGCAGGCCTGTGATATGTTTCACTTGCATTTTGTGACAAAATGAAGCAAAACTCTTAGATGTATAGGCTGGCCCGTTGTCAGTTTTCAGTGTATCGGGCTTACCCCAAGCTGCCCAAGCTTCAAGGCAGTGGGTAATGACATTGTGAACTCTTTCTCCAGAAAGAGGTGTAGCGTGCATTACTCCAGAACATGTATCAATGGAAACATGCACATATTGAAGCTTTCCAAAGGATGGAACATGGGTAACATCCATCTGCCAAATTTCAAGTGGAAAAATGCCTCTGGGATTAACTCCTATTTTCTGAGCAGGCAAGAATTGCACACAAGCAGAACAGCTTTTCACGATATTCCTAGCTATCTCCCTAGAAATTTTAAATTTAGTTCTTAAAACTGCAGATGAAACATGGCATAAGCTATGAAACTCTTGCGCTTGTGTTTCAGAGTCCAATGCCACAAAAGCACGCGTTGCCAGATCAACTTGTTCATTGGCTTTTGCCATAGGACCAGGCAACAAAGAATGTGCTCGGATATGAGTAATATAAAAAGGATTGGATCGATGCAAAATCTCACCTCTTATTCCTGCTTAAAGCGAGGCTACCATACTAGAGGGTTTGATATAGGAAACAATTTCTAGATTTTTAACAGCATTCACCACATATGATGAATCAGATACCAAATTAAAAGACTCAGGAAAACATTTAAAAACTTCTAAAACTACTTGACATTCTACGATTTGGGGAGCATTTAGACAGCATTCAACAGATACAGGTGAGCCTCCTTGCACCATGTAGGCTCTTTTCCCAGTCTTAGACCCATCTGTGTAGATGGTTAAGGCATTGTTCAATGGTTGCTCCCTCGTGATCCAAGGAAACACCACAGGCTGTTGAACTACGAATCTTAAAAGTTCACTCTTAGGCAAATGATTATCAATTGTACCAGAGAAGACACAAACCAATATAGCCCATTCTGAGGTAGTGGCAGCCAATATCTCTACTTGTTCTTTTGTATAAGGAGCTATAAGTCTGTCAGGTGTCTTAGCAAAAGATGCAATAGATTGTTTAATGCCTAATAACGCAACCTCAGCTGTCATAGATGGATAGTGAGACAAGGTTCTCATCCCTGTAGACTTAGTATGAATCCACAGTAGAGGCCCTTCTTGCCAAAGAACACCAGTTGGAAAGCCTAAAGTGGGGAGTATACACATCCAAATGGACTTGGATTCATCACAGCACACTAACTGTGCCTTAGTAATTGCTTGCTCTACCTTTTGAAGTGCTATCTGAGCCTCTGGAGTTAGCTGACATGGGGAATTAAGATCTGGATTTCCCTCCAAAATATCAAATAAGGGTTTAAGCTCAAAGCGAGTTAATTTCAAATATGGTCGAATCCAATTTATATCCCCAAGCAATTTTTGAAAATCATTTAAAGTCCTTAAACAATTGGTACTAATTTCTACCTTTTGTGGTCTAACATGTGCATTCTGAATAATAGCTCCTAAAAATTCAATAGCTCCTCCTTTCTGTATCTTCTCCGGAGCAATAAATAAACCTTTATCTTTTAATTCTTTGGTTAACAAACTTAATGCTAATTCTAACAATTCCATAGAAGGGGCTGCAAGCAAAATATCATCCATATAATGTACAATTCTAACACGAGGAAATTTATCTCTTACTGGCTGTAAAGCTCTATCTACATAAAGCTGACACATGGTAGGACTATTGGCCATACCTTGAGGAAGAACAACACACTGATATCACTTATCGGGCTGTTCATGATTAATAGAGGGTAAAGTAAAAGCAAATCTTTCCTTATCCTGACTATTTAGGGGAATGGAAAAGAAGCAATCTTTAATATCTACTACTACAACAGACCAATTTTTTGGAATAGCTATTAAAGCTGGTAGACCCCTCTGAATGGGTCCCATGACTTGCATTTGTTGATTTATAGCACGCAGATCATGAAGTAAATGCCATTTTCCTGATTTCTTTCTAATAACAAATATGGGAGTATTCCAAGGAGATTGCAAGGTCTCTAAGTGCCCTAACTGTAACAGTTCCTGAACCAACATAGAAGCTGCTTCCAATTTTTCTTTCGACAAAGGCCACTGAGGTACCCACACAGGTGCAGTGGTCATCCATGTGATAGGAATCATAGGCTCAGTGACCCCTATGAAAAATCCAAGCCTTGCCAATTGATGTTTCCTTGAGCCTCTATTGGTGTTGTAATGCCTTGTAAATTACGCCCTAACCCTTTGCTTGGAACAAACCCTGATCTAATCATGATATTTTTTGCTGTGTCAGAATAATTGTTAGTAAACTTAAGATTCATTTGACTCTGGATATCTCTGCCCCACAAATTGATTGGTAGTCCTTCAACTACAAAAGGCTGAAACTTCCCTTTTTGGTCCTCTGTTTCCCATGTCAATTCCTTAGAGCTAATTCTAGGAGCATCTGCATAACCTAAACCTTGCAAGGTCTGCAAAGATGTTTGAAGTGGCCATGATCGTGGCCAATCTCTAATTGTAATTATACTTCTGTCTGCTCCAGTATCTACCAGCCCCTGAAATTTTCTCCCTTCTATTATAAAATCAAGCATAGGGCGGTCATTAAGAGATAGTGACAAAAAGGCCAAATCCACTCCAGTGGATCCAAAGCCCTTGGATCTCCGTTCTTTTGAGCATGCAGGGTAATTGTCATGGAAAGAAGGCAAAATTAATAATTGTGCAATGCGATCACCAGGAGTTATTGTAATTATCCCTCGAGGGGATTGACACATTACTTTGATGACTCCAGTATAATCTGGATCAATATCTCCAGGCATAACAATGAGTCCTCGTAAGGTGGAAGAGGAATGGCCTAACACTAGCCCAACCATCCCTTTTGGAAGTGGTCCTTGCATGTCTGTATCTAAGGGTTGTATTCCCATGCCTGTTGTTAATACCATTCTGGATGTGGCACAGAGGTCCAGCCCTGTGGAACCTGACGTGGCTCATCGCGGGGCCTGAGTGGTTGGAGACTCACTTCCTCATGGGCCCCAAATATTTTTGGGCCCTGAGACCAGGGGCACGCTACCCCGTTTTTTGGACTAGCTACATGGGCAGCAGGTTGAATAGGTTGCCCATTAATGTCCTTAACAGACCTACATTCGTTTGCCCAGTGTTTACCCCTTTTACATCTTGGACATGTCCCTGGATTCCTTACTCCTTGAGGTGATTTTGTCCTTGTCATGGGGGCAGCCTCTTGGCACTGTCTTTTAATATGTCCAGGCTTGCCACACTGAAAACACAGCCTGCTGCTGTTAGAACCTTTATTACTGCAAAAAGCAGCCACCACAGCAGCAGCGAGTCCTGCATTTGACAAAGGTCCTCCGATTTCTCGGCATGTTTTTAACCAATATTCTAGATCCTTTCCTTTGTGTGGGGTGATAGCCCTACGACACTCTTTTGTACACTGCTCATAAACTAATTGCTTTACTAGCAGCAGTGCAGTTTCCACATCACCAAAAATTCGTCCTGCTCCATCCATCATTCTAGCTACAAAGTCTGAAAATGGCTCTGTGCTACCCTGAATTATTTTTGTTAAGTTCCCTGTGACCTCCCCCTTATTAGGAAGGGCTTGCCAAGCCTTCATATTGATGGTGTTTATTTGAATATAAACTTCCACAGGATATGCTGTCTGATTATTTATCCACTGTCCTTGCCCTAACAGCATATCTACATTCCATGCTGGCTGCCCATTGGCAGCGTTCTCTCTGGCCTGACTATGTGCCAGATCAGTCACAATTGACTTCCAATCTAAATATTGCCCTATAGTTAAACAGGCTCTGGCAATGTCTTGCCAATCAGTGGGTGTTAAAGCATTGTGCGTAAAGCACTGCAGCAAGATGATGGTATAGTTAGCAGCCACACCGTCCCTTTTTGCTGCCTCTGCAAGATCTTTAATAATCTTATGGTCGATTACGTCATAATATCGACCACGGGCAGCTGGATCCTCAAATACTGGGAAGGCTGTGGTCACCCTAGACCACGCCTCTTGGGAGATGAATGTACATCCCAACTTATTCTCCAAAGGAGGGGGAGCAGTAGCTCCAGCCTTTGCAGGATTGAAAGGCGGTGATCGACTAAGCGGTGGAGGATCATAACACTCTCGCTCAACAGCTACAGCCACCTCCTCTATATCTTCCTCCTCCTCTGGTTCTAACTCATCTTGAGATATCTCTAAACCTTTAAACTCATCTAGAACTGGATACAGTCCTGGCACTGGTGCTGAATTTTTCTTTTCCTTATTCTTTTTCTTAGGCCTATTCTTTGTAGTCCCTGCACTTTCATTTTCTGATGCACTATCCTGGCATATACTGAGTGCCTTACGTCCTTGCTGAATAATGTCCTCATATTTCCTATCCTTTAGGCAATAATAAATCATACGCCATAGCAGAAGGGTGCCTCGGGAAAGTGTTCCCTCGGTGTTACGTTTTTCTAAATCCCTGCCTAGTTTTTCCCAGGATGAAATAGTCAAACTGCCTGATACCCCAAACCACGGAGAACTGCTTTCAATGTTTTCCAGCAGCCGATTTATGGCTCTGCGGGAAAGCTTTAGCCCTCGCCTACTCAATATAGCCTGAATAGGCTCGTGGAACTCAGTCGTGTGGTTGGCAGACAATTTGTTCCCCATCCTGCGCTCTGATCTATGAGCAACTTATTAGATTGGACACATGTCTGATTCGTCACATGGCCAGGGAAGGCACTCCTTGCCTGGTTGATGGCACCGCAGCCACACGCAGGTGAGAAAAATCAGGATAACTACGATGAAAAAAACTGCAGCAAAGATTTCAGGCTCCAGACCTCCTAGGAGGACACGCATATCTGGACTACTCACCGACGATCCTCTCCGTGCGTCAATCCACTCCATGTGTCGAGTTCTGAATCAGTCTTCTCTGCAAAGGCGCGAAGAATTCCCGGGTTTCAGCACCACTCTGCAGCGAGCCGCCTCTGTCCTGCAGAACAACGAGTCACCACAATGCACGATTCTTCTCGGATCACACTTTATTGGACTGCAGCTCGGTTGAAAGATGATGGAAAGAAGATGCTGAGCCTGAGATTCAGGCTGCTTATATAGGGGAGCCTGGCACCTGATTGGTGCCCATCACAATGCCTCATTAACATATAGCCGGTGATTGGTTCAAAGTAGCCTCATTAGCATATGGCTGGTGATTGGCCCAAAATAATGGCTCATTAGCATAGATACATCGGATTGGTCACTACTCGATGCCTAATTAGCATAAGCGGCGATAGAATGTTCCGGCAAGCTGTGCAAAGGCAAACCGCGCCCTACAAGGCTGGCTCACCCACACCTCCACCAACAGGGAGGGTTCAGAGCTAACTCTCCTGAGTTCTGTAGCTGGTGGGGGTCAGGGGCAGCTCTCCCACTCTTATGACCACAGGGCAAGCTCTCCCATCTGTCTCAGGTGTTGATGGGCAGAGAGAGAAGGGCATTATCCCCTTGGCCATGCTGCTACAAGACAGATGAAGTATGTGGATAGATCTCCCATGCTAACTATTTCAAGGATGGCTTACCCACATTTGCACTAACAGGAGAGAAACCCTGTCTTGAAAAAAAAAAAAAACAGCAGGCAGAGCAAGCCAGTAAGCAGCACTCCTTCATGGCTGCTTCATCAGCTTCATCGTCCAGATTCCTGCCCTGCTTTAGTTCCTAATGTCACTGGCTTTAATGTTAAGCAGTGATGTAGAAATGTAAGCAAAATAAGCCTTTCTCTCAAGTTCCTTTTTTGGTCATGGTGTTTATTATAGCAATAGAAACCACACCTAAGGCAGCAATCAAACAGGAGCAGATGAAATGAAGAAAGTAGTCAACTAAATAAAATCCACAAGAGACACCATATTTAATAGACAAGACCATGCATAAGAACGAGTATCTGCAATGGAGGACCAAGTTGAATTAATACAAAGAGACATTATACAACAGAAAAAAAAACATAAGGCACTTAAATGATATTTCCAAAAATATGGGATTCATCCACGATGATACGTTTGGGAAGTAATGGTGTGGAGAAGGGATGTGACATGAAACCAAATGGCATAGAAACATTAATAATATAGCAAAGAAAGGCTTCATAGTTATATAATATAGAACTCTCAAAAGATATGTAGAAACACTACACAATGTATAGCAGTCAGAATTGCTGCACAAATTATGATAGTTATTATCATGAATCTTGATATTAAGGTAAATGCTAATAGATCAAAGAGACAGAGGGACAAGCCACAGCCACTTCTGACCACTACTGAATCCTAAGGCTGAAAGGGTAAGATTCTGTCTCCAGGAATCCTCAGATTGAATGGGGGAAGGGAAGGGAAGGGAAGTCCTGGACAAAACAGAAGAACTCCTGTCACCTCCTGTCTTACATTCCTTTCTCTGCTCAACTATACCACTTCCTGTCTCAACCTTCTTAGCTTTGAGATTGAAAGTGTGTGATCCAAAGTGCTGCAATTAAAAGTGTGTGCCACTACTGCCTGGTTCTGCTCCCTGAATTAATCTGGTATACTCTAGGCTGGCCTGGAGAGTCAAGTGCTGGGATTAAAGGTGTTGATATACAATATATCAATATATTTTTCTTTTTGTCAAAAATTTTAAATAGGTTATAACTAATATAAGAAAATAATAACTATATACAATATATATAGGTAAGAAATATACCAATAATGTCTAGTTCATTAACTGGTGTGGAATTATTTTTTTTTTATTTTAGGCAAATGTCTTCTGCTTAGTAATACAAAGACACTTTCCAGAGATAGACTGTTGGTCTGACACTATACAACATGGATTGTCAATTGGTGAACAGCTGGGACGTTCAAGATCTGGATTCACTCCACACAATCTTGATCATTCAGACTCCTCCACTTTTCTTACAGAGAGGCATCTTAAAAGATCTTAGACTTTCACCAGAATTCAAGTCTAGGTACAAGGATGAGTTGTCTTTCTTGACATTGTCATCTAAATAGGTTGGTCCTAGGGTGTAATTCAGTGTGGAGCCCATTCCAATGAGAACCTCTGCACAAGCCAGGGCTGGAGAGATGGCTCAGCGGTTAAGAGCATCTACCTGCATGAGGGAACGAAGCCGGGCCCACTCAGTTGCGCCCACCTGAGACCCGGTCTGCGCATGGCAGAGCCACATAACGGAACATCTCAGCAGCAATGAGGTGCCCAGGGCATCCCGACCGGAGGCGCAGCAGGAGGTAAAGATCCGCATGGTCCTGTAAGGAGCCCTGTTCGGCATCCACCTCCAGGGGATAGCTTGCAGCAGGCACTTTGCGCGGCCGGTGCTCATCCCCTCCGCCACCGCTTCTCGGTCGGTGGGCAGGAACTAGAGCACTCTGTGCCTAGTGTGGTGTCTCTTAGAGCCACATCCCGCTTGGTGCTCCCAGGGGTGGTCGGTGCCCACCGCGAGGCTTATGGTGCACTCGGGGGTGAAGCTGCCAATGAGCTCAGAGATGCACCGGGACTTGGAATTATGTTTTTGACATTGGAAATATTTGTCCTGCCCACTTGTTTATTTAAATGCCTATTAGCCACAAGGCACACAGGAAGTTTGGGTGTGGCTATCAGACTAAGAAAACTGAGAGAAGGAAGAACAGAGTAGAGATGCCCGGCAGATGAAGAGGAAAGAAGACAAAAATATGCTTTTAGAAATGTGTTAAGCCACTTGGCTAATCATGGGTTAGTTTAAGAGTAAGAGTTATCAAGTAATATGCCTGAGCCATAGGCCAAACAGCCTGTCACTAATACAAGACTTTATGTGATTATTTGAAACTGTTGCTCCAGATAATGGTCTCTGTGTACTGTGAATAAAGAACTGTTTTGGCCTGTGTAGAGCACCATAGAAGTGGGTGGAGAATCAGGCAGCCAGGTAGAAAGAAGGGTGGAGTTTGCCAGTCGCCATCCGACCCCGAAGAAGCAGCATGTAGGAGAAACAGGTGAGCCACTGGAAGGGAAGATTAATGGAAATGGGTCGAATTAAGATGAAAGAGCTAACTAGTAAGGTGCTTAAGATATGGGCCAAACAGTTCTTCCAGAGGACCTGAGTTCAATTCCCAGCAAAACCACATGGTGGCTCACAACCATCTATGATGAGGTCTGGAGCCCTCTTCTGTAAAACTGTATGCATAATAAATAGATAAATCTTAAAAAAAAAAAAAAAAAGACTAGGCTGGGCCAGAAAATCTGACTTTAACAATTGATAAATTCAGAGAAAATAATCTATTATTTATCCTACTTTGATCAGACCAAATTGTTGTTTCTAATTCACTTTCTATCTACTTGTATTACCAACTGAAAACTATTTTTTGATGTCTCTCAAACTTAAATTCTTTACATCACTTTTGTCAGGGACCAAGACCCTGGCTTGAGCCTCTAGGCATCTGACTAAAGGCCACCATGGGAACTTACTGAGAAACCAACCACTGAGCCAGCATGACCCCAAGTAAAATAGATGTTCTCCCAAGTAAAATAGATATCCTGGTTTACTTAACAATAACAGAGAAGTAGCTCTAAAGAATAGAATAACAGGAACATTCTGTGGCTAGGTTACTTAGCAGCCCTCCTGATAACAGAAAAGTAGCTCTAAAGAATAGAATAACAAGAACATTTTATGGTTAGGTTACCTAGCAACCCTCCCCTGAAGCAAGAACAGTCACCTTTTTACCTTGCCAACATTCTGCTTCCCCTGGCCAGCTTCCTGCAGGTGTTTGAAGAATGCCCCCTCCCCCTATACTGCTTTAGGACTATATAAGCATGTATGAAATTGGAATAAAATTGCAGCTTGAACAGGCTCCCATTTGTCCTGCTGCCTTCTTCACGCCTCCCTGTCCCTTCATTCTCTCTCGTAGGTGGTCTTCCCTGTTGACACCCCGCAGGTCGGGGCACACTTTAGTGAGTTCCTTTCTGAATCTGGAACTAGGAAAACTATAGTTATCTAATCTTCAATTTTGTCAGAGACCCAAGATGAAAATAATATTACCTGAGTAAGCAAGAAGTAAAAGCAAGTGACTTTCAAAAGCTGTGAGAAATAAAAGAAACAGCTGGCTGCTTGAACAGTCACCCAAGGTTCCTCTGCAAGGTTAGAGCATCCATCTTAAAATTACAGGCCTATCATATCTGACAGACTTATCAGTGGAGCAGGATATTCTTTTATTATTGTCTTTTTGAAAATCAATATCAAACATTATGTCAAAAAGAAAATATTCAGAATAGATAACAAAAAATCTGTACAGTAATAAAACTTCTCTTTTCTCTAAAATACATGAAACATAAAAAATAAAATCTAAAGCATCTCAAACCAGGTTAGGCTCAGCTACAGATAAAGAAAGTACAGTAGGTCACAGCTAAGGCCCACAAATGTACTATAGTCATCACAAATTTCTGCTAAGCAACCCTTCTACAATCAAACCAGAAGTTTTGTTTTGGTTTGGTTGTGTATGTGAGTGTGTGTGTGTGTGTGTGTGTGTGTGTGTGTGTGTGTGTGTGTGTATGAGAGAGAAAGAGTTTTAATTTATTTTACTTACCCATTATCTTTCAATGAAAAAAAAATATTTTTGCTTAAAGTCCACTAATGAGTGAGTATATCACCTGCTTATCCTTTTGGGTTTGTGAGACCTCACTCAGGAGGATGTTCTCCAAATCTGTCCATTTGCTGGCAAATTTTGGCATATTATTTTTCCTTACTGCTGAGTAGTACTTCACTGTGTAGATGTACCACAGTTTGTTAATCCATTCCTCAGTTGAGGGGAATCTGAGTTGTTTCCAGGTTCTTCCTGTTATATATATTACTGTTAGACATAGTTAAGCTAATGCTTGTGGAGTGTGAACCTGTTTCTTTAAGGTATATGTCCATCAGTGGTATTGGTGGTTCCTTGTGGAGAGTAATACTGAGTTTTCTGAGAAATCTCCACACCACACTGCATTCCAGACTGGCTGAACAAGTTTACACTCCCAATAATAATGGAGGAGTGTCCCCCTGGCTCTGCATCCTATCCCTCATTGGCTGTCATTAGTGTTTTTGATCTTAGCCAATCTGACAGGTGTAAGGTGGTATCTCCAAGTTGTTTTGATTTGCATTTCTCTGATGGCTAAAGATGTTGAGCATGTTTTCATGTGTCTTTGAGCCATTTGTAATTCTTCTAGTGAGAATTTCCATTTTAGTTCTGAACCCCAATTTTTGATTGGGTTATTTAGGGTTTTGGGCTCTAGTTTCTTGAGTTCTCTATATATTTAAGAGATCAGGCATCTGTCACTTGTAGGTTGGTGAAAACTTTTTCCCATTCTGTAGGCTGTCATTTTGTTTTAATGACTGCACTTTGCTGAAATCAGTACAATAGAAACAAAGAGAACAATGAAAAACATCAATGAATTAAAAAGTTTTTTCTTTCAGAAAGTCAACAAAATAGACAAACCTTTATTCAAACTAATCAAAAGACATAGAGAGAGAGTATTCAAATTAACAGACTCAAAAGTGAAAAGGGAAACATCACAACAGACCCCCAGGAAATTCAGAGAATTATAAGGTCATACTTTGAAAATCTATACTCAACTAACATAAAAAAAATCTAAAAGAAATTGTCAGCTATCTGGACAAGTACCAATTGCCAAAATTAAATCAAGAACAGATTAAAGACTTAAAAAGACATAAACACCAAGGGAGCTACAGTAATAAAAAAGCTTGGTACCGGCATAAAAACAGACTTATGGATCAATGGAATCGATTGAAGTCACAGACATTAACCCACACATGTTTGAATACCTGATTTTCAACAAAGAGGTAAAAAATATTCAATGTTGATAATAAAGAAAGTGGGAAATACACTCCAACTCAGTGGCACAGGTGGCCACTTCCTAAATATAACACCAGTAGCAAGACACTAAGAACAGCAATCGATGAGTGGTACCTCCTTAAACTGAGAAGCAGGCTATTTTTTTTGTTTGTTTTACAAGTAGAATACAGTTTTTTTTACTAAATCAAAATCTTCTTTTTTAAACTATGATATGGAACTGAAAACACATACTGAAATTTGGTATTTTTTCATGTGAAATTGTTATCCATACAAATATCATTTCTGAAAAATGTCACTGTGACTTATGGTAATTCCACCTTCACACCCACCCTTTTGTGATATTATTTTGTATCCTGAAATTTTGATAATCTCTTTTTGTTATATCTTTGTGGAGGTTTCATAAGATTTCTTAAATAATAATGAATGTGAATGGGGAAAGCATATGGGTGTGCTTTTTCTAACCTAAAAAGTATACCATTTTTTCATTAGCCATAAAGTGTGAAGTTAATGGTGGGCTATTTGTAGATATACTTTATTTGACCTTCCTACCTTGTCTTGGTAAGGTTCTTCTCCATGGGCCATGCTGCACTTTAGTGGGCCAGTGAACCTGAGGGCTCAAGGAAGAGGCATCTGCACTAGCCTGAGGACAAGCAGTGGCTTTGGAAACCTAGAGAAGGGAAGAAGGGAGGGAGAACAGTCAAGGGGGGGAGGTACCTGCCAAACACTCTGACCTGATCACTGTACACTGTGGACCTGACCTGAGGCATCCCACAGATGAATACAGAATACAGAAGAATACAGATGATTACTGTGTCAATTAAAATATTCTAAATATTGGCCAGGTGGTGTTGGTGGTGCTCATCTTTGATCCTAGCTCTCAGGAAACAGAGACAGGTAGATTTTTGTGAGTCTATGCCAACCTGGTCTACAAGCAAGGTCCAGGACAGCCTCCAAAGCTACATAGAGAAACTCTGTTTCAATCCTCCCTAGATACAGATATAGATAGATAAATTCCTTAACATTTCAAAAATCTTAATGACAAATCAGAAGTTTCTTTTGGATTAAACTGATGAGAATATTTTATTCAGGTCCTCTGGGGCCTCTTGACTAACTGCTCCTCTGGAGATGTCCCACACTAACAATAACCCAGCACTGGGCACTCGAGTTAGGGACACACTGCTTCTGGGAGTAGCATTGTCTACTGCACAGTGTGTCTCCTTTCCTTCTCTCTGTGTGTTTTTATTGTGTTTACAAGATAGAAGTTTCTATAAGATTGTCTTGGGCATGCTTCATTTTGGTTAGTCCCCTCCCCTCCCCTCCCCCATGCCTAACTCAAACCTTCCCATGGGGGAATTCTCTTTCATGTCCTCTTTACCTGTGTGCTACTGTCCCTCTTCATTTACAGAATCAATGTCCCCTTCCTAGTTTCCTGTACAAAACACACACAAATACACACACAATCATATATATATACTCACACACATATACTCACACACATATACTTACTCTCTCAAACACACAGTCACATACACACACATTCACACACATACACTCACACATATACACACATTCTCTCAAACCCAGAGTTATATACACCTACATTCAAACACATTCTTTCACACACACACACACACACACACACACACACACACACACACACACACATTTATACATACACACATGTTGTAGAAAGTTTTTTCCAGGCTCGTTTGGGCCAGAGGTTTGGAACCTAGTCCACAGTGGCTTTTGTCCCCCAAAGAAATGAATCACATGCTTATATCCTTTTCACTGTTTGGCCCATGTCTCAAGCACATCAATAGCTAGCTCCTTCATCTTAATTCCACCCATTTCCATTAATCTTCCCTCCATGTGTCCCAGTCCGTGGCTCACCTGTTTCTTACATGTCTGTCTTCTTCGGGGGTCAGATGGAGACTAACTCTACCCTTTCCTACCTGCCTGCCCTCTGATTCTCCACCCACTTCTATGGTGCTGTGCATAGGTCAAAACAGTTTCTTTATTTATATCATACAAAGAACATTTCCACCACATTTCCTCTTTTCTGTCTAATTAAAAAGGAAGGTTTCAATTTCCATATAGAAAAATTACATACAACAGTACAGCTATAAATCAAAAATTACAGTTACAATATCTAGTCTATTTGTAATTTAAAAACTTAAAGAAAATATTCTAATATCTACTTTATCTTTGTGAGTAATTAAAAAGAACTATATCTATTATTATTAAACCTTCAACCACATCAAAGTCCACAGAATAAACAGGAAGTGCAAGCAACTTCCAAAGTCGAGAAAACAACAGCGATGACACTTGTCTGCCTGGACAGTCACCCAAAGGTCCTTTGTATTGTTGGGGCATCATTTTCAGCCTTTATGGCCCAAAGTCTCTGGCATACCTCTCAGTGATGCAGGAAATCTGGCACAGTCCATCAGTTGCTTCTCCTTGTATCCTGAAAGATGCCTGGAAATTTTTTCTGCAAATCAGGAACCTGAAGCACCATCTTGGCTTGTTCTGCCAAAGTTCAGAGGGCACTGTCCTATGGAACCTGCATGTCCAGATTATATAGCATACTATCAAGCAGTCAATACCAAAACAGTTTCTTGTGCAGTGGCTAACTGTTGCCACAAAGTAAATTCCACATGAAGTTACTTCAATGCCCATCATTTTCCTGAAATACATTGGTGCTGCCAGGAGCAGACTTGTCTCACTGTCTAGAAAAGTCTAAGTTCTTAAAATATTTTAAATGCCGTATTCTGCATGCCTTTGAAGTGTTTGAAGACTACCTGTCTAATTGAAATATATCTTTGTATATCTACAAAACTTAACTAACATGACTATAAGTTTGGTTATCATAGATGACTATTAATCTGCATTTCTCAATTACATATTACAATTTTAAATAAGTTACATCAGCATCATACCTTAATCAAGAGTAGAAAAACACATACAGCATAACGAAATTGATCTTAAGTTTATATCAATAAACCAAAATCCACTTATCTTTTTTAATCATTCCTATATCATATACTCCTCCCCCCTTTTTTTAAAGATTGACTATGACCATTAACCATTTATAATGAAAACAAACATTAATAAGTAATATTTTGGGGAAATTGGATGTAGCTTTCTTTCTTTTACTACTTCCTGCTGTCAAAGGACATTGTTGATCTCATGGGGTTTTGAAGCTGGAACATCTCAACTGGCCATCTTAGAAGCTGATCTTCCCATCAGAGAATTTCAGGTGGCCTTGGCAAATGGAACCACATTTTCCTAGAACCAATCCATAGGTCTTGATCTTCTGTGGAGACAAAAGCAGAAACTCTTTTCCCAAGTAACATATTCTTTTAAACAGATTTCAAAGTCAAGATATCTTTAAAGTATATGTATTTGTTTAACTTAGCAGCCTTAGCAATCAATTGTCTTTCTACAGTTAGCTCATTAAAAGTTAAAAAATTAAAAGAAAATGCAATAACCATAATCCAGACTCTCTGTTTATCTGCCATCTTTCATGGCTTTTTTATCTTTATCTTTCCTATTTCTCTTTCTTAAAGGGCTTTCTCTACCCTCTTTTTTTTCTCTCTCTCTGAAGCCTATCTGTATTTTACATACATTGTACCCAGTTTAGAGGTTTTGTGAGTCTAAATCTGTTTTACTGAGAATCCTTAATCATTTTCCAACCCAAAGAGCTTTTAAAATGTCGATATCACTTTAATTTCTGACTCCACCCCTTTTGGCAGCGTTTCTATATGGCAGAGGAGCCCGTGCAGCTCTGCTGCTGCCAGCAAACAGAGCGGACTTAGAAAATGCTGCTACCAGAAAAACTGTTTTTAACTCTGTTTGCTTTCTGTTCTGTATAAGCAAAAACCTTAAATCAATCACACTTATGTCAAACCTTCTATGGTATGTATGAGTTTAACCAGTGTGCTGCGGATGTACCATTTTAAATTCCAGCCTGAACACCGCACCATATGTACCACTATATACCATAAATCAATTCAAATATGCAATTCAAAAAACTGCTTTTGGCTCTGTTTCAGTGATCTAGAGCACTCTTTAGTTTTTTTAAACTTTTTCAAACTTTATGTGGGTATTCGGCCACATTGGCACCATCTGTTGTAGGAAGTCTTTCCTGGGCCCATTTAGGCCCAGAGGTTTGTACCTGGCCTGCCCGTGGAGTTAGTCAGTCTCCATCTGACCCCTGAAGAAGACAGACATGTAAGAAACAGGTGAGCCATGGACTGGGCCATGTGGGGAAGATTAATGTAAAAGGGTTGAATTAAAATGAAAGAGCTAGCTAGTAATGTGCTTGAGACATGGGCCAAACAGTTCCTTTATTTACATCATACAAAGAACATTTCCACCACACATTCACACACACACTCACACACATAGAGGCACATATACTCATATACATACACACACACTCACACACATATATGTGCTCTCTCACACTCACACACTGAGGCACACAAACACACAATTCACATACACATGCTCTCTCATACACAAGTATACACTCAAACACACACATACTCTCCCACATACATGCATACGCTCATACACATATAATCTCAGACATACACACATACATTCACACATTCTGTCTCTCTATCTCACACACATACACATATACACATCCTTTCTCTCACACACATACACTCACATATACACACACACACATCTTTCTATTATAATGAGAGAAAACAAATGGAGATGAATCAAGAATAAACACAAGAGAATCTTCTGCCTTTGATTAGATGTTTTTTCCATAAAATCATTTTTTCTTAAAAAGAAAAGACTGTATCTTTAGAATATTCACCTGAAAAAGGATAAACAGTAATATGTGATTTACTTTCCCAAAAACATAAGTGGATTTTGATTTATTGATGTAAACTTAAAGTCAATTTTTTTATGCTGTATGTATTGTTCTACTCTTGATTAAGGTATGATACCAATGTAACTCATTTAAAATTGTAATGTGTAATTGAGAAATACAGATATGATAACCAAATTTATGGTCATGTGAGTTAGGTTTTTGTAGGTATACAAAAATATATTTCAACTAGAGAATTAAGAAGAAAGAGCTAGCTAGTAATGTGCTTGAGACATGGGCCAAACAGTATGAAGTTAATGTAAGTGTCTGATTCATTTCTTTGGGGGACAAAAGCCGCTGCGGGCCAGGTCCAAATCTCTGGGCCCAAAAGGGCCCGGAAACCTCTTACAACAGCTGTAGACACTGCAGGAAGAAAATTCAGTGTTGCCTGATTGCTACAGTTTAAGGAAAACTAAAATTTGTGTTTTAAGGATTTCAATTTTCACTATTGACACATACCTTACATTTTTAGCAAACACACTGCACGGTATTAAGCCAAAAGCAGCATGTCTACAGTTTAATCCTGACTGAAAACCAATTTCTGGTAGCTGATTTAGTATCTTATGGAACAACTGAATTCAAGCCTAGTATATAACATGTTTCTAACAATGATCCTTGGTAATTCTAATAAATTCAGAACACACTGTAGGATTTTATTTAGTATATGAGACAGTTACAGATGTTCATAATTGATAATGACAACTATTTTCAATCATGTGTCATGTATTAGTTACCATTTCAAGTATTAGCATGATATACTCAGTGAAGCCTTTCACCCCATGTTGTTAATGAGACTGAAAGGTCAGGAGAAATAACTTGTCCTTGGAAAGTTCAGTGAGAGGTAAAACAGGACATAGCTGTGAGCCCCCTAGGTGACTTAACTTCACTACCATACTCTACACTGCTATGTTCAAGTGACCCTACATTCTCAGCCTTCTATGTAGGTACATGCATGCCTTCCATCTATTCCATGTAGCTAAAGGTATTTCCCTTTGATGACATTAGCAAGCAGTGAATATCCTTTGGTTCACTCGCTGAAAATGGCCTTATCCATTTTATTTACTTTTCCCTTCTTCCACTATGAATTGATCATGGGCTATATATTAATATTTGTTTGTTGCTACCCATGTATATGCATTCATCCATGCAAGCTGTGCTCTTCATATGGAGAGAACATACAACACTTCTCTTCTGAGTCTTGGATCTAGACTTTTAATTGTGGGGCTAATTTGGAGGTGTGACTACTTCAAAACTTTAGAAATTTTGTTGAGCTTTGGAAAGACAGTCTTCATACTGCTTTGTTTCAAGGCTGATCATTGATTCTGAATCATACAGAATTTGCTAGATTGTCTGGAGACCCTAGAGATATTTGAAACTAGCTGTTCTAGAGAATTTAAATGTACAAGTATGTGTCAGACAAATTAAGAGCTAGTCATGCACCAAGTATAAAAATCATAAGTCACCTGTATATTGTACCTGCTAGAATGAGCATAGTAAAATGATATATTCTAATAAGGAAATAGAAAAATTGAAACCTTCATACAGGACAGTGGAACACAGTCTGACAGTTCCTCAGATGGATGAACAGAGTTACCATATAAGCCAGCACCTCTGTTCTCAAGAACACACCAAAGAGAATGAGAGCTTTCATTCACATTGAAACAAGTACACAAATGTCCACAGTAGTAGTACTTATAATAAACCATTAAATTTATGGACTTTAAATGAATAGATTGTGTGGCATAAGAATTATATCTCAATAAAGCTATTCTTAAAGTCACATATTAATGTTTACAAAAATGCACATTGTGAAACCTTGACACCCTCCACGTGCTTGACTAATTGTCTAGTTACAAAAGTGCTTTCTCTGGTTAAAAAAAAGCCCTGCAGTTTCTAGTGTGCCATATTGCAATGCTGTTCTTTTGTTACATGCTACATTGGCATTTAGAGATAAAGTACAGTAGTTTATGTACTGTGAATTCTTTGTTGCACACAAATGATTATTGTCGATTACCAGTTATTAATTAGAATATGCAGCCATATTAGATAAAGCAGCCAAAACATACAAAGTTGACCTATTTCAAATTATGATTATGTTTTTGTTGGAGTAAATTTTATTATCTGTGATAATAACTTTAATTATTTGCAAAATAATTATTTTTGATTTCATAATGTAGTGTGAATTTCCATATATATTTGCCAATTAATATGTTTTATTAAATTGGAACATTTAGGACAAGGACCAATATGTCTACCAACATTTGTTTTTAGTAATGTGATAACTTCAAAAGTAATTACAGATTTGATTTTTATATATAAGTCATTATATTTTATTTGTGTCAAAAACTTGATCACTTAAGTTTTAACCAGGTTAATATCTGTTACTAATTTACTCACATTTAGTAATTTTTAAATTAAAAATCATTTCTTAGACATTTTTAATTCAGACATGTCAATAGCTATTGACCTTCCTGACTTTAAAGCCATGAACACTGTGTTAATTCATGCAGTGATTGATGGGAGGAGAATAGGTCTGGGGCCCAGGACATGGATGCATAGTGATCAGTAGACGCATTGACTTTTTTAAATGATTTAAGAGCCTACAGAGGGCTTGGAATTTGCTTGGTGTGTAAAGTATTTACGATGAACATGAGTTTGAATACCAGCACCAACATAAAAGGCAGTTGTGGCTGTATTTGCCTGTAAAACCCCAACATTGAGTGGGCAAGGACAGCAGACCTCGAGGACTGCTGACTGAAATGGCAAAACGCCATTCAGTGAGACACCCTCTCCTAAGGGAATAAGGTACAGAGCTGTGGAGGAAGGTGCTTAGTATCCTCCCTGGACTTCATGCATGCAACACACACACACACACACACACACACACACACACACACACGGCAGGGAATGAAGTAAAGCCATGAATGCTTGCTCATGTGTGTAACTCCTGTACTCAAAAGGGGAGGCAGAAGATATATGCTTCAAAGCCAGCCTGAGCTACACCAACTCTTATCTGAAAACAACAACAAAGAATTGAGATGTGTTTTCCATATGTTTTATAAGCTATCTTAGCCCTTTAAGCCTTCTAATAACTGTCCAGACACCTCAAATAAACAAATAAACATAAGTTGTTGAAACTCTGGGTTGGTTTTGATTCTGTTTAATGGTCTCATTTGTTTATTTTACAGATATAAATGGTTTAAGGAATTTTGGGACACAATATTACTTCCAGAATTAGAAGCCATTGTTCTCACTAGTCAGAGTATATGTCTCCGTCTTGTTTCCTTGATTCTCTTTCTGTTTGGGACCTGCACTGTATCCTGGAGTGGTCTGCTCTCTTCCACCTCTGTGCAGCTTCTTTCTTCATTGTGGCTAGCTCTGAAAAGGTAAGGATGCTAAAGCTTTCTTACTCTTGATGAAGAAAATGTTAGGGCTGGGGTGTGAGCCTAGTATGTGCTGAGACCAGAGCTTGACCAGAGCACTGGAGAGGAAGAAACAGGAGGGGAGTATAAAATCATATGTCTGTACATACATATTCCAGTAGGGAATCTGAAAATGTTCAGTCATCATCTATTTAGTAAATAAAGACTCTGACTTCTATTATCAGACTTTTAATGGGAGGAGATGTCTTTCCTGGTTTACTCTCTCATTGGATGAATGGATAAAGGCCCAAAGGCAGTTTGAATTTTAAAATATTAGTGGCTTTTGTGATAAAACCCCAATCTCATTTCCTCTTGACTCCTCCATGCTGGATGTTGTGGCTTCCTGTCACAGTAGAGGTTATAGATACTACAGCTTCCCTTACTGTTTGGAGGTGGTTCTCAGACCTCATCAGTGAGACCTCAGACTCATAGATGGGACCATGTTATTCTCTCAGAATTGAGCATGCATGACATGGGGTCTGTAAGTAATTGTCATTTCTTCCTTAGTACAAGTTCCAGGCATAGTACAACTGATGAAAATAATCAGCACAGTGTGTGAAGACCTGCAAGTCACCTCTTACTTACTTACTGCAAAGACCTTGTAGTTTATTTTGTGTTTATTTTTCACAGTCTGTTTTTTTTGTAGCTTATTTTGTGTTGCTCACATAATAAAATCCAGTTGAGGAGCTGGTAGAGCTCTCCATCTGAAATGCTCAGACCACTAGAATTCTTCTCACTTTATACTTTCTTAGATTTGGAGATATATGTGCATATATATGTGTGTACATCTATAAAATTTGAGGATAGGACCAAGCTGCAAGTACAAAATGCATTTGTTTTTATACTACTTCATATACATAACCTAAAGCTTATTTTACACTTTCCTTAAGGTACCTGTGTTTTGGCTATGACCTAACACACAAGATCAGAGTGATCTTCTAGAGACATGAGTGATCCTCAGCAAATGCATTGTTTTCCTCTTTTGTGTACTATCTAAATAGACAGTATTGTATTTCTTTTTTAAAAGAAAATTTGTCATTTTATTCTAGACCTGCTGAACTTCTTAAAGATATCATGGCGATGTCACCAGACTTGCCTGTTTTGACAGTTGTCTTTCTCATAGTGAGCTGGAGAACCTGTGGAGCATTGGCCATCCTTCTGTCTGGGCTTTCTATTAGGCACCTGTAGAATGCCCCATAGGCATTATTAAAAAAAATGCTATTATTCCGGAATGCAAACCTCTATTATGTCAAAAATGTCTATAATTTTTTAAATTTTTTTCATCTAAGTTATTTAATTATATTTAGTTAAGTATAGAATTGACACATTAGTCTGATTTGGTGTTTTGTTTAAAACCAAGGAAGAAGATATCATCTATTTTTGGTAGCTATTTGGTCTTCGGGTGATTAACTTTTTAAACATTTTATTAAAATAGATTTACTCACACTGTTTAGACATGAGTAGTAAAAGAAAATCTGTTAGTTTTAATCAGGTTGACAGTCATGTGAATACTAACTTGTCTTTCAGAAGTATTAAAGGCAGTACTAACAGTTAAGCCATGATTTCCCTGAAGCAGAAAACACCAAATAAACTAACAGTGTTGAAGGGGATCCAGGAGGCAACAAGCTGCATGTGTGGTGTATTGACCATGTGTGTGGACTATGACACCACACTGGATAACTGATTATGTGTGTGCACTGTGACACCACACCGGACATTGTTTTTAATTTTCATCAAGGCTCTATCTGCCTTTCTTTAAACCAGGACATGCATACTAGATTACTTTCATTCAGTTTTATAAAAGGAAATTTTAGATATTTCAGTTTATAAATGATATGGATAAATTGTTTTTTGTTGTTGTTGTTTTGTTTTTTGTTTGTATTTTTATTTTTTATTATGAATAAAGTCACATTTTCTATCCGTGTATATTCTTATTCAAGGTCCCTTCCCCCTCCCACCCCCTCCAGTCACTCTCTCTTCTCCACATCTCCCAATCTTCTCCCCAGCATGGGAAGGAGGTCCCAAGGTTCCAATATTGCTGAGTTTAGCCTCCACTCCTATCAGATCCAGTTTTCTCCCCACAACATCAAGACTGAGAGGGAATGGGATCCAAAGCTGTTCAGTGGTTGTGGTTTGCAGCTTGCACATCCTTTGCTTTTTGCTTTTCTTGTTTAGAGTCCACTAATGAGTGAGTGCATCCCCTGCTTATCTTTCTGAGTTTGCGATACCTCGCTCAGGAGGATATTCTCCAAATCCATCCATTTGCCTGCAAATTTTAGGATATCATTTTTTTCCTACTGCTGAGTTGTGTAGATGTACCACAGTTTGTTAATCCATTCTTCAGTAGAGGAACATCTAGATTGCTTCCAGGTTCTTGCTATTACGAATAATGCTGCTATGAACATAGTTGAGCTAATGCCTTTGGAGTGTGACTGTGCATCTTTAGGGTATACACCCAAAAGTGCTTTTGCTGGATCCTTGGGGAGATTGATTCCCAGTTTTCTGAGAAACCACCAAACTGAATTCCCCGGGAGCGGTGGTGCACGCCTATAGTCCCAGTTACCAGGGAGGCTGAGACAGGAGGATCGCTTGAGTCCAGGGGTTCTGGACTGTAGTGCTATGCCGATCGGGTGTCTGCACTAAGTTCAGCATCGATATGGTGACCTCCGAGGAGCGGGGGACCACCAGGTTGTCTAAGGAGGGGTGAACCGGCCCAGGTCGGATATGGAGCAGGTCAAAACTCCTGTGCTGATTAGAAGTTCTGTTTTTTTTTTCATTTGATAATTAAAAAAAAAACTGACTCAATTGGCCAAATTCTGTCAGATATTTAATTTTAGGGAAACAATAAATTTATAAAGTTGTTTCAGTTTTGTATGTATTTCACCACAACATATAATTGAACATTTTATATAATATTGGATATAATCAAAGTTTATATCCATGAGACATATATGATTTCTGTAACAAGGCATTATTAAAACATTATTTCACAGAATTTAAAAGATCTCTGAATATTCTGCAAGTCTGTATTATTTCCATTTTGTGGATTTCTTTTTAATCTATAAGAGTAAGCATTTGTTAGTATTTATCTTTTATAGAATACTATGATCAGATGTGGTGGGAGGGGGAAGAGACTTTCAATAAGGATATACAGGAATGGAAAAAAAATTCAGAGGGAAAGCTGAACACAAAGAAAATATATGTGTAGTAATCTTATTTGCATTTCCACCCTTGATAAGCCATGCTTATGATTATTATCCTCTGTATAGTTATTGTTAACTCTTCGGCATTTTTAAATTCTTTTTACTGTTTTTTTGATAAATACAAAATAAAGAAGGAAAAAAAAATAAAATAAACAAATAAAAAAAAACATTCCAGAAAAGAAAAAAAAAGAATACTATTTTCTAATGTTTAAATGAGCCTGGTTGCTTTTTTTAATGTTTTCATTATAACTGATTTTATTTTATGTTTATCTATGTTTTGTCTGCACTGTGTGTGTGTGTGCAGTGTCCATATCCATCAAGGCCAGAAGAGGGTGTCAGAACTCCTAGATGTGGATTGATGATGGCTTAAGAGTCCTGTGGGGCCTTGGAAACAAGCCTTGGTCCTATGCAAGAATGGTTGCTCTTAATTAACAAGAACTTCATGTTTATATTTTTTAAAAAATTTCAGATTATAATGCTTCACAGTTTTAATTTTTTAATTTATTGTTTTTGTTCCAAATACTAGTAAAGATTACTTTCTCATCCTAAGATTGTTCATCTGCAAGCCAGCCTAACAACTTTTAGAAACAACCAGCCAGTGGTGAGCTTTGTGTTATAAATGCTACATGCTAATATGAATGCACATGAGAAAATATATGCTTGGTGCTTTCATTGTCATGGGGGTGGTTGTTAGAATTTTATTGTGTTTAAAAGAAATTGTGAATTTAAGCAAAGTGAAGTAATATTAAAGCAGATTTGAATCACTCTTTAACTTGCTCCTAGGCTACCTTCAGCACTTGGTTGTTCAAATATATATTTTGAGTTATTACTGACAATAAAAATGAGAAGTAAAAAATAGTAGCTGGACATGGTCACACATGATGGTATTTCAAGTACTCAGGAAGGAGAATCAGCAGGTTGGCTTAAGCCTAAGAGTTTGAGACAAGCAGGATAACATAGCAAGATTCCATTTCAGATAAAACAAAAGAGAATAAAACTCCTGTGAAGATAACAATTTTAAAGTAATTTTAACAAACTAAATTCAGTATTTTATTTATGTTTGGTAATATAAAAATGATTTAGTTAAGTTATTGAGTATAATTGTTCTAAGCAATATCTTGAACTTGTTTTTATTCATATGTTGGTATTTTTATTTTATTGCTTCCTAGAATCCTAAACACTCTAGAAGAAGTGAAAAAATGTCCAACCACCATAAAGACTCCTCAGTACGAAGTCTTCATATGGTCTGCCAATGTTGCTGAGGACAGTCTGTGCATGCACAGCACTGTGATTAACTTGCTGGTGTGGGTGGTGCTGCTCAACATGCCATGTCTAATCTACTAGGGAAAGAACCTTAGGCATTTATTTATTTATTGTTTATGGTGTGATTCTCTTAATGGAGCCTGGATGAATTCCTGATGGCTCTTGAGAATAGGAAGCTATATATTGCCTGGAATTAGCTTTTAATACATATCCATTCCCTCATTAGCCATGATGGAATGAGTACTGAGAGTATCATGTTCACTAAACATCAACCAAAATAAAAAGCAATTTATAAACAATTTCTATTGTGTGCAACGTTTCCATACCTACCTTTATCTCTATTTGTGTCACCTTCTCTTGTTACAGCCTATCATTTCAATTGGTCCCTTCCTCTTTCCAAAAGAACCATCTTCAAACTGACTGAAAAACTCAATAGAACACCTAGGAATAAACCTAACCAAGGAGGCTAAATGAAGCAGTGGTAAAATTGATTTTTAGTGCAGTGAATTCCAAATAGCCAAGGCAGTCTGAGAAAAGGGAGTGTTTTGTACAGCAGGGCTGCTTGCAAATGATCAGTACAGCTATGTCAGCAGGTGCTAACTTGTGAATGAGCTTAGATGCTAAGTAACATGAATAAATAAAGAAAATATAGCATGGTTGAACACACATAGAATATTATTCAGTCATAAAGAACAAAAATGTTGTTTGCAAGAAAATGAATGGAATTATGGGTTATCCTATTAAGTCATATAAACTAGACTCAGAAAAATAGATATGTTTTCTAATGTGTGAATTTAAAAGAAAATATATAAAGGAACAAGCAGGCTATGTGACATCATTTTCAAGGGATTGACTAGAATCCATAGGTTGCTTTGTATAGTATAACCATCTTTATAGCATTCTTTCCGCTGAATCATAAACATAGGTCTTTCAATCCTCTAGGATTTGGGTGGTTTTCATTGTAGAGATCTTTAGCTTCCTTGGTTAAATTTATTCATAGGTGTTTCATTGACTGTTTAAAGGCTGTTTGTACCTGGCTTTGATTTTCTGTTGTCACTCTCAGAGTGTTCACTACTGACATATAGAAAAAGATGTTGATCTTTCTGACTGTTACTTTGCTGAAAATGTTCCATCTGTTTCCTACTAGAATTTTTAGAGACTTTTAAAGTACAGGATAATATTTTCTACTAATGTGGATAATTTGCCTGTTTCCTTTTTTATTTTTTTCTTCTATTTTTTATTATTATGTATAAAGAAGTCACATTTTCTATCCTTGTATATCCTTATTCAAGGTCCCTTCCCCCTCCCACCACATCAGGTAATTCTCTCTTCTCCACATCTTCCCATCCCCACGATGGGCAGGTGGTCCTAAGGTCCCATGGTTCCAATATTGCTTAGTTCAGCCTCTACTCCTGGCAAATCCAGTTTTCTACCCCCAACAACAAGACTGAGTCAGGTGTTCCTCTAGGGGAGGTGGAGAACAAGGTATCAGTCCAAGGTGTTTCTGATCCCAAGCTGTTCAGGGGTTATGGTTTTCAGCTTGGGCATGCTATGCTTTTTTGGTTGTTTGTTTGTTTAGAGTCCACTAAACAAACCTGCTTATCTTTCTGGGTTTGTGATACCTCAACAAAAGAACCTCAGGAGACATCACCATCCCTGACTTCTAGTTATACTATAGAGCTACAGTAATAAAAACAGCCCGGTACTGGCATAAAAACAGACTTGGGGATCAATGGAATAGAATTGAGGGTCCAGACATTAACCCCAAAACTTATGAACACCTGATCTTCGACAAAGAGGTCCAAAATATTCAATGGAAAAAAGATAGTATATTGAACAAATGGTGTTGACATAGCTGGATGGAAGTGTGTAGAAAGATACAAATAGATCCAAGCCTGTCACCCTGCGCAAAACTCAAATCCAAGTGGATCAAAGACCTCAACACAAACACAGCCACTTTGAACTTGGTAGAAAAGAAAGTTGAAATACACCTCTACGAATTGGCACAGGCGACCACTTCCTAAATATAAAACCATTAGCACAGACACTAAAATCAACAATCAATAAGTGGGATCTCCTGAAGCTGAGAAGCTTCTATAAAGCCAAGGACACTGTCAATAGAAGAAAATGACAGCCTACAGAATGGGAAAAGATTTTCTCCAACACTACAAGTGATAGAGGACTGATCTCTAAGATATATGATATATATTGTTTGAGTCTCGATCTCACTAGTTTGTCCTAATGCTTATTATCTTGGTTGACTAAATTAGAGTTTCATTTGTATCAGTGTTTATAAGAAAATTTGATCTGTAATTCTCTTTCTATGTTGGGTCATTAAGTGGCTTGTGTATCAGAGTTATTGTGGCCTCATGAAAAGAGCTTGGCAATATTCCTTCAGTTTCTACTGTATAGAACAGTTTGAGGAGTATTTGTCTTAGTTCTTCTTTGAATGTCTGGTGTAATTCTGTACTGAAACTACCTGGTCCTGGGCTTTTTTGTTCATTTGGGAGACTTTTAATGACAGCTTCAATTTGCTTTGGGCTTCTACATCTGTTTAGATCTTTAATGTGCTCTTGATTTAATTTTGGTAAGTGATGCCTTCCAGAAAGCTGTCCATTTCTTCTCAGTTTTTTATTTTTGTGGAGTGTAGATTTTCAAAGTATGACCTGATAATTCTCTGGATTTCCTGGGGTCCTGGAAGTTTTCTACAACCTGTTGGTTTTTTCTTCTTTTCCTTTCAAGGATTTGTTAATCTCTTTCATTTTTAAAAAACTTTTCTTCTATTTCTTTAAGAGAATTTTTATATCATCTTTTATGTCTTTTATAACTTTATAAAGTAGTTTTAAGGTTTCCTTCTGTTTCCTTTTCATTTCTCTGTTCAGGTCTTGGTGTTATAGAACCACCAGCTTCTTCTGGTAGTGCCTTGCTTTTTTATATTGTTATATGTATTCTTGCACTGGTGTCTTCCCATTGCTTTCTCAGTTCACTCTTAGCCAGCTCTTAATTGGCTGTTAGTCAGTTGCAGGTCCAGGGCTTGTGTGTCTCCAGCTGCCACAGGTTTCACACTTAGTCAGCCTTAGTTGACTCCTAGTCAGTTCTTAGTCAGCTCTCTTAGTCTGTTCAAGACCTGGACATTATGGAATTTCTTACTCTCCTCTGGACATAGACTCTGCAGGATCTTCAGATGTCTGTGTGTGATAATACAGTTTGCTTTTGAGGTGGAGGTGGGCTGTGGGATATCCCTCTTGCTGTGTTGCTGATAATTTCCGGGAGGATCTCCTAGCTTTGTTTGGATTAGAGCAGTGCTGATTGTGGGTGCAGAGCTGGGATTGTGCCCTTGGCTTTAGAGAAGATGTCTCCAGTTGGTCTAGGACTTGGGGTATGCTTACTTCTTACTCTGCTCTGGATAAGAGCTCAGCAGGCACTTAACTTATTGATTTGTAAAGTGGCTGTAAGTTTGCACTCTCATATACAATGAAGAAGTATTCTTGTTCCTCGTTGTATTCTGATGAATTGCCAATTTTAAACATTTTATTTTAGCCATTGTGACAGGTTAAGATGGAACCTCAGAGTAGTTTTAATATACATTTCCCTGATGGCTAAGAATGTTAAACATTTATTTAAGTGCTTCTCTACTATTTGAAATTTTTTGTTGATAACTGTCCGTTTTTGTTGGTACCCCATTTTTAATTGCATTATTTTAAATGTGGTTATTAATTCCTTGACTTCTTAATTAAAAATGTTTCTCATATTTATTACATTTTATGATTTACATGTCTTCTCTGTATATATTATAGTTCCTTTATTGTGGTTTTCAATAAATTTGTAATTATATAAATGACTAGGTCTCAGATGTGCCTTCTTCGCTGGGGTTCTATTCCTTATGTTTGTTTCTTTTGACATATCTTGCTGTTTTGGTTTTGTTTTACTATATTACCTTTAAATTGTTCTAATCTATTAGAATCCTGTTAATTTACTAAGTAAAAAACAGAATCTTACTGAATTTGATAAGAAAAAAACTAGCAGAATTAAAGAGATGAAAATCTGTATTTAAGATATACTATATTAAGTGTATTTTATGTTTTTTTGCCTTGTTTTGCACTTTGCAACTTTTTTTAATTATTTTACATTTATCATAAAAACAGTAAAATGAATTTAAAATGCTGAAAAGATAACAATAACTATAAAGAGGATAAAAATCATAAGCATGACTTATCAAGGGCGATAATGCAAATAAGATTGCTACACATATATTTACTTTGTGTTCAGCTTTCCCTCTGAATTTTTTTTTCCATCCCTGTATATCCTTATTCAAGGTCCCTTCCCCCTCCCACCACATCAGGTCATTTTACTTCTCTGCAACTCCCCATCCCCTCCCTGGGCAGGGAGTAGACAGTCCTATGGTCCCACTGACCCAATAATGTTTGGATCAGTCTCCACTCCTGGCCAAATCCAATTTTGTCCATCCTCACTCAAGAGTGAGTCAGGTGTTCCTATAGTTGGAGTGGGGTTCAAAGGGTCAGTCCAGGGTGTTTCTGATCCCAAGCTGTTCAGTGGTTGTGGTTTGCAGCTTGGGTATGCTTGGCATTTTTTTTCTTGTTTGTTTGTTTAGAAACCACTAATGAGTGAGTACATCCCTTGCTTATCTTTCTGAGATTGTGATACCTCACTCAGGAGGATATTCTCCAAATCCATACATTTGCCTGCAAATTTTAGGATATCATTTTTTCTTACTGCTGAGTAGTATTCCATTGTGTAGATGTACCACAGTTTGTTAATCCATTCTTCAGTTGAGGGACATCTAGGTTGTTTCCAGGTTCTTGCTATTACAAATAATGCTGCTATGAACATAGTTGAGCTAATACCTTTGGAGTGTGAATGTGCCTCTTTAGGGT
>PVIH01020525.1:0-32139 GCA_004025045.1 Sigmodon hispidus
GATTAAATATTTTATACAATAATATATAGTTAAAATGCTGTTCTCACTTTATACAATATGTATACCCTAGTTAATATTCATGAAATCATCATACTTAAAGTCTTTATATGAAAACTATATACTCATTTATAGATTTCCTATTCTTACAATATAAACTTCACTCTCAGTTAACTAAAATTACAAATTACCACTACTCAAATTTGTCACATAATAGTCAAAATACTCAAATTTCCCAAAAACATTAAAATATATCAAATAAACAAGTGTCTTCAGCCACTTCATAAACCTAAAAAATATAGCATTATAGCATTTAAAATTTGACTTGATGTGGTGGGAGGGGGAAGGGACCTTGAATAAGGATATACAAGGATAGAAAGTGTGACTTCTTTGTTAATAATAATAATAATAATAATAATAATAATAAATTTTGTTATCTAAAATCCAGCCTTACAAAACACAACTCCTAACATCACTCACTATTCCTATCCTAAGATACTATTAAACATCATAGACATCTCACAAAAGTTTGTCTTCTTTGACTAGTAATAGCCTAATAGACAAAAAAACTATACTTGCCCCAACTACTGTCAACATACACACTGTCCAATCTAAATAAACAAAATAAAAAATAAAGACTGCCAAAACCTACATAAACAAGATAAAACAATCTCTCCCCAAAATACCCTACTTCCAAAAACACTTGTCAAACATACTAGGCCAATAGCCAAAAAGATAAATGCTCCAACTATACAAAAAAAGCCAAAAATAACTGTCCAAATAGTTAACTGTCATTGTCCTCTCATGAATCTTAAAAGTTACCCTCTCATGCTTCCAACCTTCAAATAATGTATTTTCCCTCTCAAGTCTTAATAGTGTTAAAGACTAAATAGTTAAAGTTACTGTCATTTAGTATCTCAACAAAAAAATTTAAGTATTAAATTCTTATTATTCAAAATAGACAGCCTTAAAATAATCCCTGTACATTTCCTGATACCAATATTCTAAACATTAAGATATACCTTATATTTGTTGTTTATTAGTCATAATGTAACCTTGCTTATATTAGTATCTTTCCCTCCCCCAGACACAACCCTATAATAATTCCTATAATATATAGTCTTATACTTAGTTTAAAACTTTCTTAGTTAAACAAAAAAAAAGAGATATAGTGGGGATTCAGATGTTACTCAGGGAAGTGCTTGTGATCTCAAGAATCTGGACCTCAATGGGGCATGGCCAGAATCCTTTGAGACCCAAGACCCAGACTCCCTCACTCCTTTTTGGTTCCTTCATGCTCTGGGAAGAAGCTGACCATCTCTGCGCTGAGTTCTGTTTTCTCCGAGAATTGCTTCTTATATTTGTAAGTCAATTCTCTCCCCTTAATAAATATTAATTCATTGTATGGTGAATAAGCTGTGATTAATTACAGCTGTACACACATATCCCTCTGCAATCTCCAGGCAGCCCATGCATCCAGAAAGATGCAGGAGTCAGAGGGATGTTCATGTCTGGATGCTGTTCTCTCCTGCAGACTAAAGCCATGGAGTCAAGGCAATCCCTGTAATAATAATCTAGAATAAACATATATAAAATGTTTTCAATATATATCTTCTATCATTTTAACTTTTTTAAATAATCTCATAAATATGCCAAGTTTCTAGATTACCCTATACAGTTAATGCACTTTCAGTCAAAAATTCAACTACATTTTTATGCTACTTGATGAGCTAGATTTAAAATCTATGTAGGGAAACATAGAGCCAAAAAGAAGCATTGAAGTTGGACACGACATTACACACTCATAACTCCAGCACTCAGGAAGGTGAGGAAAGAGATAATGAATTTGAAGCTAACCTAGGCTACATTGGGACATCCTGTGTCAAAAATTTTTTAAAAAATTCCAGCAAAATCTTAAAAAAAAAATGTAAGAGGTTCTTTATAAGATATCATGCCTTCCCTAAGGCTTCAGTATTCAGAATGATGTGCTAGTGTACAGCATAATCAGATTCATGGAAGAGTATAATGAACTCAAACACATATCAATACATGTGTAATCTTGAGCTATTATTGTATTAGTCAGTATTTTCATCACTATAACAAAATATCTCAGGCAGGCTAATCTTACAAAAAAAAAGGGGGGGATATTTTGTTATATGGATCTAGAGGTATCATGCTTAGGGGCTACATCTGATGGCAGTCTTTTTCCTCATTAAGTCCAGAAGAAGCATATAATTTTCCATGGCATGAGACAAGAAGCATTAGTGAGTGTGTCTCTTTCTTCTTGTTATAAAGCCACAAGGATTTAATCACAGGTATGTTCTAATTGTTTTTATCTAATCTTAAAAACTCCTATCTCTAAAGTTTATAGATCAAGTTTCCCATAGTTTAATGTCATTGATATAAGTTTTACAGCATTGGCCTCTTACTTGAATGGGAGGTGTCAAACCATATCATAGTAATTATACATAGGTCACTAAAGAAAACAATAAGTGAGAAATAATGCTATGACAGTTATCTACACAGAACTAGATATAAATATGTGTGGATCCCTATCTCAAACCACATACAAAAATAAGTTCCAAGTGTATGGGGAAGCTAAATATGAAAAATAATTATTGAATATTTATAAGTAAATATAACAGAATGTCAGTAATGTATTATATTAAAGAAGGAATTCTTTCATTGTCATAAAAGTTACATTAAAGATGATGCGCTTGGAATATATTCCCCAATACAATCCCTTTTCTCACCACTCTTCCACCCCATTAGTTCCTTTTGTTCCCCCAGTTTTGCTTCTACTTTCATGTCATCTGTATGTATGCAACTTTATGCATTTATAAACACAAGGATCCACAAATGAGAGGAAACAATAGAAATTTGTCCTAGATTAATTTAATTCATTTAATATGATCATCTCTAGCTGCATCCATTTTCCTGCAAACAGCATTACTTATTCTTCTTTAAGGTTGACAAATTTCATTTTGTGTATAAACTATATTTTTATTATTGGAGGACTCTTAAAAATTATTTATTTTTCTTCTCTCATATATTCCATCCTCAGAACAGTTTCTCTCTTTCTTCTTCTTTCAGTCCATTTCCCCTAACCTCCCCCCATATCCAGTCGTCCTCTCTTTTAATAAGAGATTCTTAACTAAGTTACAAAAACATTAAATCATAAAGGGAAAGTTTAACAACTTTTAACCATATTAAACAATATAATATCACTCCAATTAAATATTTGAGTGAAAAAGAACCAAAAGAAAATGTATATGTGATCATAGCTAATAATATATATGTATATACTAAATAACTCATAATGTAAGAAAAGCAGGCAACTAAAAAGAAACACAATCAATTTTTGTAGACAATAAACAAACAGCAGAAACCCAGTAGCCACTGCACATAGAGAATATATCCATCTCACTAGTCAGAATACAAAGCCAAACAATAAAACATGTTCCCATGTTCCTGTAATCAACAACAAAAAGAAAAGTATAAAAGAGAAGCACCTAGGGAAGCAGTAGGCTGATATTGAAAATGAATGTACAGCCATTCTAGATGAACTAGAAAACAAAACATCAGAAGAAACATTTGAGTTCTTAGGTTCCAGAAAGCTCTGTGGTAGGCATATGGATAGTTTCCATGCTTCTTTGTACACTTTAAAAAACAGATGTGAAATATTTCATAATTTCCAAAAGCCATTTGATCAGGATGGAAATATCTATAGACTTTTGATCTATAGATCTATAGAAAATAGAGAACTATAAAGTTACTTCTGTGGGAATGAGGGAGTCATTGAAGATTTCTGAACAAAATGATGTTTGGGTGACAGTCATTTGTTTTCCAGAGAGATCCATATAGAGGGAAATTAAGAAGCTATTGCAATGGTCTAGGCTTGAGCATGCACAGAGGCATCAAGATGATGAACTGGGGAGACATATGAAAGATAGAAGAACTAGGATTTGGCTTTTATATCAGACCTAAGAGCCTGCCAAAACTTTTTATATCTTGATAACCTTAGCAGAGAGTGGGAGACAAAATACCATCATAAATTACGAGCCAAGCTTCAAGTCTCTGCTTGTTATAAAACAGTAATAAAACAGAATATTTATTGAACAGCTCAGCTTTAGCCTGGTAATTTATTATAAAGAAGCAAAGGAAAAAAAACAGAGGCCTTCCTTGTTGTACAGGTAAGAGTCTGCAAGCCAACTGTCTTAGAACACACAACATCCCATCTTCTGCAGGAAGGATTCCGGGCTCAATACACACAGAAATCACTTCCACATGTGGGGAACACCCAAACAAATCACTGTCCAGAAGCAATGGTTATTCCTGACACACTCACTCAGGGCATAACACTGGTTATTTCTAAGACTTTTTCTGACATGGAAATAACTATTTTTTAATACAGAGTCTGGTATATGCAAAGCTGGCCTCCAAGTCACCTTGTAGCTAAAAATGACTTTGAACTTCTGATCTTTCTGCCTGCACATCCACTATGTTGGGATTTCAGATCTGTGCCACCATACTCAGTTTAATAGAAGTCAATTTATATTTCATTAATTCACACTAGTTAAGTTTGTGTACTATCCCACAATAACCAAACTAGTCTCAGCTTGGAAAATGCCATGGCTGCTTTCTGGTGATGTGTGATGCATGGCATACTATGGATGAACTCCTCCATGGGTTTTAATAGGAAAGAATTGTAAAAGATTGTGCAGCCAAGTAATAACTGATTTAATGTCTTTTCTCAGACTACTAGGTTCTACCATTTTATACACACACACACACACACACACAGAGCATTGTAGCATTGTCCAGGTACAGATGCCAAGGCCTAGAGGTATAATGTGGTCTTTCCTTGGTGGCTTTTCCAAAACTATCATCTGAACATTTCAACTCTAAAGGGCATTTTGCTCCAGCACACTGGCTTCCCCATGTGTCACTTCAACTGGGTTCTTCAAGGGAAGGTAAAGGAGTATTAAAATGTAGGGTATAAATTATCTAATGGCATGTCTCCTAGTTAAACATTTGCAAAGTTATGAATAAAAGTAAAGCATCTCATTGCAGTTAAATCAGGTGAGAAAAAGAGAACTGAGGGCAGGACATTCACAGCCTGTGGCTAGGAAGGCACAGAGAGTGTCATTGAAACCAGTGGCTAAACAATCATTTAGGGAACTGTGCAAATGCATAGTCAGGAGCCAGCAGAAAGCTCTCTAAAAAGAGAGAGAATGGCCTCCCTTGAATCAAGATAGACTTTTAATGAAATAAACAAACTCTGAAGCTCAGTGTGTTTCTCTTATTAAGTAATTAAGTATTCAGTTGTTTTCTTCCTATGACTTTAAGTTATAATCTAAATTGGTCATTTCTCTCCAGTTCCTTATTTTGTGTCCCTGGATTTTCACCCAGGCAGAGTTATAGAAGCTCTAGAGCAGTGGCACTTGTGGGTTGTGACCCCTTTGGGGGCCTAACAATCCTTTCACAGGGGTTGCCTAAGACCATCAGAAAACGTAAATATTTACATTATGATTTATAACAGAAACAAAATTACACTTATGAAATAGCAACAAAAAGAATTTTACAGTGAGGAGCATGACATGAGGAACTGTATTAAAGGGTCACAGCATTAGGACATGACAAAATTATGTAATTTACCTGACTGGTTACTTGGCTTGTTTGTTTTTATTTTTTGTCCTGCCCCATTGGTTCACTAGTTATCCTGCACTAGAATGCACCTCTGTCATTAAAGTAGATCCTGCTGTCTTATATGCCATTGTAGCCTTTAAACCCAGCACATAGTAAGAACTCATCATGCCCTGTGAATAAATGGTAGAAATACCTCCTCAAATTATAATTCATTTAAATGTTTTTTTCCCTTAAGTAAAGAATGACAAGTGTCTACTGTAAACAAATTGGAAAGCACTGGAACTTCCCTGAGACTTAACCTTTACTCCTAAGCTATTCACCAAATTCTTTCAGACTCTGTGATCATTCAAAGACAGTAGTTCACAGATGAATTTTACCTGCCAGGTTGGATTCCATTTTCTGATAGTAGCAGCCATGTTGCTAAAGGTTTACAAGGTCAGGTAAAGTGGATGAGGAAACACTGACAAAAGCTGCAGGCATGTTGAGAGGTTTGAGAAGACATTGAGAAACATGTCTGTGAGAGAAACAGGGACAGAGTTGGGAAGGTCTCTTGGCAACAAGCTACGAGACAGGAAGAAAGGGTCATCATTTTAATTTGTGAAAGCAGCAAAAAGTTAAAACCTTAAAGTCAGTTCTCTTGAGTCTTTTGCCAGAAGGATTGGAGATATTCCTTCTTCAAGGAGCCCTAAATAGTAGGCTAAGAACCTTGAAATTAATATTGGAGGAAAATGGAATTATCCAAAATTTTAAATGATAAACTTGAAAGAGCAACCTAGTGTTTGCACAGGTAGGGCAGGATTCCAGGAGATGGTTGACAGGCTGCATATGGAGATTTGTGGATGGAAACCCACAGAGGAGTCCTGCATCAATCCATAAGACAAGAGAAATGTGGAATGAAATGGTGGGAGGAAGGAGAGTAGGGAACTCATCCAAGACATTTTAGGCACTGACACATTGGATGCAGAAAACTGGGCTTAGGATTCCCGATTTGGATAGTTACTGTTAGTTTTTATGGTTCCTGACCCTCTCTTCAGATATAGACAACTCTACCCTACAGCCTCCACTCTTCTACCAGAGCTCCTGTCATAAAATATTATAAATTTTACAGAAAACATTTTTTATTACTGATGGTTTGAATGAGAATGCCCTACATAGGCTCAGATGTTCAAATACTTCAGGAGGTATGGCCTTTCTGGAGGAAGTATGTCACTGGGGCAAGATTTGAGATTTAAAAGCCATGTACAATTCTCAGTGTACTCTCTGTTTCATTTTTACAGTTCAAGAGGTGAGTTCTTAGCCTGATGCTCCAGCCACCATGCCTGGTATTTGTTGTCATGCTTCCCTATCATGATTGTGATGGACTCTTTTTCTGCTAGGACCATAAACTAAAAATACTTCCTTCTGTAACTTGCTTTGGTAATGATGTTTATCACAGCAACAGAAAAGTGACTAATACAATTACATAAGTGTCTCTTCTTACAGGGCTAGAAGTGTCTTAAAGGCAGAAAAGTTATTTAATTCCTTGTGCTCCTTGGATTTCAAATGTGCATTGCAAAGCACTAAGGCTTTACTAAATATCCAGTTAAACAGATGAATAAGTAATAATAAACAATAATTATGAACAACCAGAGAGTGGAAGAAGCAAAAGTCAAATTACATGGAAAAAGTTGGAAAGCGAAAACAAGATAGTGAAGCACAGTTCTCTGTTGTGACCCTGCATTCCATAGCCCACAGTCTGTCTCTGTAAGGAGCTTCATTCACAGCTAACAATTGTAATGCAGGTACAGTAAGAACTACAACTCAGCTGTATGTGTCCCCTTCCTATATTTTCTTCCTCTTTTCTGTGAACCTAACTCTGGTGGCTACTTTGCCTGCAAGACGCCCAGTGACACATTTTCCAACTCCAGTATGTGAAGTTATTTTTGCCCAATAGTCAGGTTACTTCACATTTTATCACTCAATTCTTTTCTGTAAGCTTTTCCTAAGGCATGTGTGGTGAGTGCCTAGTAATTTCAAAACCCAGGAGGCCAAGACACAAGGACCTCAAATTCAAGACCATTCTGAGCTACATAGTGAATCTTTTTATCTTAAGTCTTTCTTTACACCTGCAACTACTTTTGTTCTACTGTGTAAAGTTTATTGGTTGCACTGAAAGTCTAAAAGAACAATTTTTCACACTTTGTTTTCTTCTCCACTTTGCCCCATCTTTACTGAGACTTGATACCAGCCCTTAATGTACCCACTAGGATCTGTTTGGCCACAGAAAATAGTGAAGATCTTCTCTCCTTGTTCATCCTTGGGCATGAAACTACCCACTTGCTAAATCATAGGATAAATTGACCATAGGAATGAGAGCTGCAATGCTCTTACTTTTTTATTTTTTATTCTGTTTCTATTTGAATTATTATTATTATTTATTTTTATTTATTTAAAAAGTTTTTTCCAATATCATCTCCTCCCTTACCTCCTTCCAGTCCCTCCCAGTCCTCCCTCAGCCTCCTCTCACCCTATCCCCTCATTCATTCCCCAAGAAGGACAAGGAGTACCATGGTGGGTCAGTTCAGTCTGGCATATACAGTTGAGGTAGGTCCGAGTCCCTCCCCCCAGTGTCAAGGCTGAGCAAGGTGTTTCTCTGTAGGGAATGGGCTCTGAGATATCAGTTCATACAGCAGTCTTCTATTTAGTAAGTCTCCAAGGCATCCTACTCTCAGAAGCTTAACTGCTTCTGTCTAATGACCTACTTCTATAGCTAAAAGAGACTTGAGATGACAGCAGCCCAGCTGCATCACTGTGGCTATACCTTTTATTTTTAAATTTTTCTATAAAACTTATGATTTTAATTTAATTATTATTACTTTGGGTTGTTTTTTATTAATTAATTTTTTGAAATGAGGTGTCTTTTATATAGCCCTGGTGGCTGTCCTTGAACTCACTATGCAGACCAGGCTGGCCTCAAACTCATAGATATCCACCTGTTCCTGCCTTTTGAGTGTTGAGATTAAGCCATGTGCCATGAAATCCAGCTAACCTGTGCTTTTAAAATGAACATTTACATAGTATTCAAACACAGAAGCCAGTGGGAATTTTGCACAGAAGTATGCAAAAATATAAAATATAGAAAACAAATCAATTCTTCCTCTGAGTTTCAGCTTTTGAAAAGATATGAAATATAGGACATTTTTTCTAATGAGATCATTTTAATAGTTAATCAACTTTCATGGAGACTGCTAAAATAATAGAATGTTGAAGTTTATTTCCCTATACCTATTTGCTTAATCAAATTCACTGAAATTGGTCTGTGAGTCTTCAGGGCTATAGGTTGCCATAACCATCATTCCTAAGTTCCCAGAAATGTCTGCATTTGACAGGACACTGATACTGCCCAGGATTTGGTGTGGGTGTGGGCGTTTGAGCTGTGCTGATTGAACTCCTGCCAAAGTTTGTGTATATATTTCCAGAAAGGGCTATTGCAGACCCAGGGCTGGTTTTGATCACTAACAGATCTAAGCTTTTCACAGCAAGCAGGACATGTGAGAGGTGGGAGGGATGGCCGTAAGTGTGGTAGTGATGTGCTCATATTCTTCTAACTGATTCTTGACTATATTCTAAGAGACATTTGGGGTTTAGCATCTCTTTTGGCTTTAAAGCATAACATATATTCATCTTCCTATTTTTTTTCTACTGAGAAATTAACAAAATGCCTCTTTCCTCTCTCAAAGCTCATCTTTGTTAAGGAGAAAGTGATATACTTTTGAGATTATATATGGCAAAAATTAAAGTTTGTCAATGAACTTTGGACCACATCCTGTGTCCCAAGTCAGGTTCAGCCACTCATTATCAATAAGCCAAGTTAATGTTAGAGAAAAGAAAAGGGAAATTTATTCAATATGGCCACATTGAGAAGATGGATAAAGAGGTCCAGAGACCCTCATGGACCTGAAGTAAGATTAAAGCTTACATAGAGGGCTAAGAATAAGTATATCCAGGCAGCCCCAGCCAAGGTATGGTCCTACCCAACACTAGCCCATCTTTGGACTTTAGTCCCATCCTGTAACGTGGTCTGGTAAGTTGTTAAAATTGTGTGAAATCTCTTTGTGGGAGACTACTTTTCCTTCTGCCTGATGAACTTTCCTTATCCAGCATGAGATTCTTGGGAAATTTCATTTATTTGGACCCCATTGCTTCAATAGTCTGTCTCTTTAGAATATCTTCATTTCTCCAAGACCAGTTACAATACGGAAACCTAGCATGTTTTCATAAGACTATATTGACCGAATCTGGGCATGGTGACTCATGTTTTTAACCCTAGTACTCGAGAGGCAGAAGCAGGCAGATCTCTGCGTTTAAGGCCAGCATGGTTTACAGAGTGAATTACAAGACAGCCAGTAATACACAGAGAAATCCTGTCTTGAAAACACAAAAAGACTATATTGATTCAAAACTCAGTTTTGGGATAACAATTTTTGCCTAGGGAACTTGACTGAGACTCTCAGTGTCTGATTTGATTTTATTAATTCCCTTTCTTGACCTTGTCTGTGGTGTTGTTTAAGAAAGGCCCAGAGCCTTCTCTTCTCCAAGAGCTTCCATTGGGTAGGTGCATTTGGCTGTCAACTAATCCTGGCTCTCCTCTGCTGCTCAGTGTTGGTCTTCACCATGGCAACTGTAAGAACATATGTGCAAATAAACATGTTACCTTAAGTGTCTACATAGAGACACAGAGATCAGCTTACTCTTTGTACAGGACATTGTAATGAGAGTGCAGAGAAAGGATTTTGGATTCAGAAATTCACAGCAGCTTCTGTGAGTAATATGGTACTCCAAGTAACATTCCCTGGCTTAGACTTTAAAGAGCAGAGCCAGCCTAATAAGTATGTTATCATTTTTATTTCACCAAGGCAGATGAAGTGTGTAAAACACTATATAATTGTGATGCTTAGCACAAGGGTACTTTGCTCTGAGAAAGGCTTTTGAGATAACCTAGCAAGGCCCCAAGTAACAGATGAGCAAACTGAAGCCCTCAAAGGCCAAGCAATGCATAGGATAACTGTGGCAAAAAAAGATTCCTTTATTTTGCTCCTTTATCAATGCAGGGTAAATAAGCTCTGGCTTCATCTTCCTCATGCATAGTTGTTGGCAGAGTAGAGGGGTGCGGGCAAATGCTGACAGCTAGGAATGTTTAGGTGTAATTATCACATGACAAGGAAAGAGAAAAAGTGAGAATTATAGATAAACAAAAACTTGGCAAAGAGTTCTACTTCATAAATAAAAATACCAAAGGGACTTAGGAGCACTAAGGAATCCCTTCCCCCTCAGAGCTGAGCTTATCTTGCCATATATTATACTTTCAGATTGGGAAGACAGACCTAGATTCCAACAATCTGCTTTGCTCTTCAGCACACTTCATTCAGAAAATGTACATGGAATGCTCTATGGATATTGTGCCAGGTGTTAGGAGTGAGACAGAGGCACAAAAGACTACAAGTGAGCACCTGGCAAAAACTGTGTGTAAACAAAAGTACCAAACAGGATACAGAAGAGAGAAGCTCAACAAAGACGTGATTGGGCAAGAAAATTTTCTGGGTTTAGCCAGCAACCCATTTTCAATATTCTAATCAAAGACACAGTATAAACTGGGCAGTGGTGGTGTATGCCCTTAATCCCAGCACTGGGGAGGCAGAGGCCAGCCTGGTCCACAAAGTGAGTTCCAGGACAGCTAGGACTGTTACACAGAGCAACCTTGTCCTCAAACAAACAAACAAGACACAGTATAAGAGGGGACAAAATGAAGACTTATTTAATGTGCCTACATTTGTAAGAACGAAGAGCTCCAAGAACAAACCCCCTTTCCAAGTCTATCTTCCAGATCCTAACATGAAGTTTACATTTTGATAGAGGACAAGAGGTATGTTTAGTTAAACTGTCCTGGTCAAGGCGTGGTCCCACCCATCATTGGCAATCATTGCCCCTGCTCCAGTGTAGACTGCAAGGTGGTCAGACAGGTTTCCAGAATTGTATGAAATCTTCTTCTGGGAGACAAGTAGTCCCTCTGTCTAGCACCAGATTTCAGTGTTTCCCTTCTCTCAGCATGAAACTCCTGGGGAAACTCCAATTTCCTGGGGTTCATTGTTTCAATAGTTTTATAGCCAAAGAGAGTGGGCAGAATTGTCTTCATTCCTGATGGATACTGTATCCAAAAAATTTCAGAAGCCTGGAAAATCCAGAAAGTTTATTTTAGAGATAGCTTCCCAATGGTACTGTAAGGCAGACTTGCTCCTGTGACTATAGGAAAGCAAGTTGTGTTACTGTTTTGTTGTTTTTGTTTTGTGTTGTTTGGGTTTGTTAGTATCATCCTTCAAGATGCACCATGGAAAATAGATAGTTAGGAAATGCAGGAGAACTAAAAGGTCTGGACAACAGATAGGTTGCTTTTGACTAATTGTAAAAATAGCAGAGAAGTAAATACACTGTCAAATTAGATATGCTACTTAAAAATAGAGAAAATGATAGTTGAAGATAGATTGTGTAGGGATTTGGAAGATGAAGGAGTCTAGGATATGATTCACACATGTAGATGCTGTCAGTCAGAGTTAGAAGTACCAAAGGAGTCTGGGAAAGCTGTGCTGATCTTGAAGGATATCTGGATAAGGATTTACCAATAGCTCCCTGACTAAATCACTTGCATAGTTAGCAACTTAAATGTGTGATCTTAAGAAAGATGAGACTGGTAGAAGAACCTTGAGAAGCAGTGGGATTGAAGACCTGAGCAGAGGAAAAGCATACAAGGCTGACAGCCAGTCCCTCTGATCTGTGATAGGAGTGCAACATTGAGCTAATGGCATAGAACTGCTGAGCTATACAACAAATCCCAGACAAAACAGTGCAGAGTACAGGTCCTAGCCCACATGCTTGTCCCTAGATACACTAAGAGCACTGTCAGTGTCATTACCAAACACAGTATATGCCCAGTGTTGTATCCACCAGTGATGTTCCAGGAAAAGGCTGATTCAGACTCTGATTAAGCATTTAATTCAAATTCTATTAGAGTGACTAGTCAGGAAGAGTAAGGGGGTCAACAGAGGAGAGTAATAGGGCATGTTCATGATCAACTGTATCATATACATATATGAAAATGACATAGTGGGATCCATTATTATGTATAATTAATACATGCTAATAAAACTTAACAAAACGCATCTATTGATTAAAACAGTCTTGTTGGTTCTCCCCAGTATTACTCTATATGACACAGAGAGTCATTTACCAAACAATGATCTTGCATAAATGGATCTGAGGATTCATTTGCTTTCATCAATTTCCTTCATTTTAAATGTCAGTATCAGTTTTTCTTTTAAAACTTACCAGTTAAATATGGGAACATATTGTCTGTTCAGTGAGCAGTGCCTTGTTCATATTCAAAGAACAAAAATCTCTTCTCCAAAAGAAAAATGAGTATAACACAGAGGTTAAGCAAGCCAAACGAGTAAAGGCGGGGCTGTCCTCACACATTGCTGAGGGAGTGGCTCCAGGATTTATTGGACATTCTGTCAGACAAGTAGCTCTGTTGCTGTGCAAGACAAATTGATGTGCAGCCACACTTAGTCACCACTGATCAATTGTTCCCTGGTCAATTCAAATGTGTTATCTTGAGAGTTTTTAAGTAAGCTTAGCTGAGAGGGAGCTCGTTGGCTCTCTGTGCTAGTGTTTGCAGAGCAATCTTTGTCCCTCTCTTTATGCCATTATGTTGATACATGACAATAACCAGAGACATGATTATTTTGAAATCATAAACCTTAGAGGTTAGCTTTCAATTTCAGCACTTTTGTTATGGTAAATTCATTTCATCAAAAACTTTGTGGCCACGTCAAATTTTTCATCACCTCTGAGAAAAGACTGTCATTTTTGAGCATGTTACAGGAGGAAGGAGTTGGTGGGGATCAATAAGAGTCCTAGGGCCTAAAGCTTGTCATCAATTGCACTTGTCCAGAACTGGAATGTTGGATCAAATGCTAGGCCTATTAGCCTGTTGCAGGTTCAATTAAGAGCAAGGTAGGTCACATTTCTTGTTTCTAGTAGGACTCTTTGTATATGAACTGAAACTTCGCTTCTTCAGTCAGACAAATGAGGGAAAGGGTGTTACAAGAAAAAAAAGATGATGGATTAAACAGGAAGAATCCAGGCCCTGACTCACATATAATTATCTCAGCACTTTTCACTCCACATTGGCCCCTGGGTCCTAGTTAACTGTGGTGAAAATACTTGTGCAATTCTTTTGCTTGCATAGTTTTGGTGGAATGGCCTAGCTATAATTAAATATATAACTGGTATTGTCAGAGTTCCAGACACAAATGTACAAATAAGCTTTTAGTGGACAGCTTATCTGTAAGTGAGAATTACTTATGTTCTTCCATACTCTAATTAACAGAAAAACAGTTCCCATGTTTATTGACTGCCTCATTAAGCTGTCAGTAATTAAAAGCAGGCCACTCAGTGTGTGTGATAAGAGCTAAAGCATCAAGGAGTTTTGAGGCAAGCTGTGTTTCAGGAAGTAGGTGAATAAAAAATAATTTCTCCCATTAGGAATTTTATAGTTATCAACTTAAATATATCATCCCTGGCCAACGAGACACTCTGACACTACTTATGCAGAGCATATTTGCCACTTGTGTGGCCAGTTTCTTATCTTAAAATGCTCATGATTAGCGTTTCCTGGAATCCCTTACAATAAGAGATAAGGTACCATGGCTAAGCAGACTTCAGATTAAGAAAAGCGAACACAGTCCAGCCCTCATTTCCAGCATAAAATCTCCTCTAAAGATCAGAAAGGCCCACTATCCATGAACACTGCTTCAGCTTGATGTATAGCTCTCCCTTCCCTTGTAGAGTCAGTCTGTGCCAACATTAGCAGCCCTGTTGCTAGGTAGATCTTTTGGGGGTGAATTAGAATCCCCTTTCTCCCATGTGTCTGTGATCATTTGTTCTCCCCCAACCCCACATCCAAAGGTTACATACCACACTTAATCTGTCTTCCACATTCAATTATTTTGGCATTTTGGTTCTAATCAACCCTTCAGTGAGCCACTTGAGAAAACAATGCAAATGACTCAGAAAACTGTACTGCATCATCATGCTCACTAAATTGGATTACCCTTTCAGCTATTTGATTGATTGCTTAGCAAACAGCTCAAAAGAGTACAAAAAGATTAATTCTTGTTTCCATGTATAAATATCTTCTAGGTGGAAGTACTACCTTCTTAATGGCCTAAGAGGCAAGCTAAGACCTACCCTCTGTGGACACCAACTGCTGCCACTAAATTCTTGTATGCCATGGGTCTTGCTGATAGTCTTCTTGACTGCATGAAAAGCAAAGAGTCCTCAGAGAAAATGTCCCTTCGCACTCTGTCTTTCTTCAGATCTTCTGTAACTCTGTCTGGCCAAAGTCTAGGGACATGGAGTAAGGGTCTGGAGAGAAATGTTCAATTTAGATTTTGACTTCAAGTTGCAGAAAGAAAGCACTTGAATACTTCAGAGAAAAGTGCTGAGTGTCACGGTTTGTTTTTAAGTGTATGTGTGCACATATGTGGTATATATATATATATATATATATATATGTTTTCAAGTGTCTAGGGGTTCATGTGTGTACAGATGTATCTGTACAAGTGTGGTGTGTATGTGGTGTGTGGTGTGTGTGTGTGTGTGTGTGTGTGCATATGGAGCCACAAGGTTTACATCACCACTCTTCACCTTATTCATTGAGGCAAGCCTTCTCAACTGAACCCAGAGCTCACTGATGTAGACTCATTTTGCTACTCAGCTTACGCTGGGAATGCCAGCTCTGATATTGGACGTCTGGATTTCAGGCTGGCCACAATGCCTACCCAGCATTTATATAGTTTCTGGGGATTCAAGCTCTCTTCCCAGCCAAGAATTATTTTTAAACTCTCTTTCTCCCTCTCCTTTCTCCCTGAGTGTGTGAGAGAGACAGAGACAGAAACAGAGAGATATATGTTTGTCCTTAGTTTCTACTTTGTTTGAGGCAGAGTCCCTTATTTGCTGTTGTGTTCACAAAGCTAGCTGCCCTGAGAGCATATGGTGATGCTTTGCTTTCCAGTTCCCATCTTACCATGGGAGCACTGGGATTGCAGAGACACTCTACCATGTCCAGTCTTATTTGGGGAGTTGAACCTGCTCCTCATGTTTGCACCATAGATGTTGCACATACACTGAGAAGTTTAGTAGGCTTGGCTGGATAGTACAGTCCTGTAACTGAAGTTCCCAAGAAGCTAAGGCAAGAAGATCTCAAGTTCAAGGCCAGCTTGCTTTGTAAAGCAAGCTTGTATCTATATATATCAAACCAACACAGAGTAAGATACCATAATAGCATTCTGTTTTCACTGTACTTGATTCCATTTTATTTGATGCCTTCTTTTGTGTCTGAGGTCAAGAATGAAACAGATCATAAAAGAAAATGGATCTATTGTATGAGATATTGTCAAGTTCAACTTCCATCAATGAATGTTTTCCCTTGTGCAAGTCACAGCCACTCCAAGTCTGAATTATGTCATGTGAAAAATTAAGAAGGTCATCTCTGCCATGTCTACTTTAAGGGCCCTCTGATGCCCTAGTAACATGTGGCCACAGTAACTTTTCACCAGTCCTATGGTCCTTCATCTTCATCTCTGTAATCAGTGGTGTGGAAACAGGTAGATAGAAGGAAGCTCCAGAATGATACATATTTCTCTATGTTTTTGTTCTAAAATGTTTGAAGAGAAATAAAGTCATCCAATAACTTGGATAAGGTATGTTGCTCTGGGTCTAAGGACTTATTAAAGTCTCCCAAAGTCACCTAGTCTTATACTCTCTTATCTGCTAACTTGAAAGGTTTCTTCTCGGCCTTGGAGTACATTAATGCACTGAAAGGCCCAGATTTTCTTCTTCCTCAGTTCTCAGAAGCCTTCTTAAGCTGGCTATCATTTGAAGTACATTTGAAATAATTGGGGGAGTAAATGCTCACAATTTTTCAAGGCATCCTGACAATGTCTTTTTCCTCTCTTTAAAACATGTGCTATCTAATAACAACTGAAATATGAATCCTGACACTTTGACTTTGATTCTCTTGAAATAATATCATTAATCTCAGAAGCCTTTGAAGAGAGATTGACTTAAAACAGTAACAGCAAGTATGTATGAGTCATGTATGAAAGCTGAAAATTAAGTGTTCTTATTGCACACAAGAACATTTTCATTAATATCTCTTTGATTGATTCATCTAATATTGTCATAAAGAACCGTGTTAAGGGGAAATCTGTTAGAAATTCTGCTCTGTATTATACTGTGTCAACCTCACATTTTCTCATTACTCATTATTTAAGTTTATAAAAATAGATAAGCCCTTCTCATTGAAAACAATTTATCATCAAAAAGTACATTTTAACTCATGAAAAACTGTTTAGAAATGATATATATGTGTGTGCGTGTGTGCTTATTTATTTTCCACAAAGAATGAAGTCCACAGGCATTTTAAAAGGTAGAACACCGAGTAATTTCTTTCATCTTTTCTCCCCTTTTCCTTCCCTTAAGACTTCTTTTCCCTCTTACAGTGTTCTCTCTGGTTTCATGTCAGCTATGGCAAGCTTAAAAATGTGACTACTAACAGAATGTGATAGGAAAACCCCATTTAACTAAAGATCTCTCTCTCTCTCTCTCTCTCTCTCTCTCTCTCACACACACACACACACACACACACACACACACACACACACACACACACACTTATCCTTATTTTTGGAATCACTGATGGGGACTTGGGATGAGTTTCTTCCCTCCTCAAACAAGCTATTGAAAATGACTTTTGACTCACCAGGGAAATCTTGGACCTTGATAGTATTAAGCAATGATGATTTCCTGAAAGGACCTGGGTAGAAACCACACTTTGGCTATAATGTAACTAAAATCTCTTGAGCATCAATCCATCTCTTAGAGTTCTTTCTCATTTACAAGATGACCTGAATACTTTAGTATATGTTAAAGCCACAAACTTAGATCAGCCAAGGTAGAAGGAAAACAAGGATCAGAATCTTAGACAGCAAAGGTATTGATAATTGCCATGCAGTCAGATTTTCTTATTCTAAGGGAAAAAAATCCTTAAAAGTGGATTCTAGTATAGCCCTCAGCTACTCCTTAGTCCTTTGTAGCAAAACAAACAACAACAACAAAAAAAAAAACTCAACTAAGTGTGTCAGCTCAATGTCATAGGAGACACCTTTAAAAAGAATTTTATATTTAAAAGATTTTTTACATGTCAACCACAGTTCCCTTTCCTTCCCCTCCGATCACTCATCCTCCAGCTTCCCTCTACCCCACTCCCCAACCACTTCTCAAAGAGGATTAGGCCTCCCATTAGAAGTCAACAAAGTCTATCATTCCAGTTGAGGCAGAACTAAACCTCCCCCCCTCCCCCGCCCCAATCTAAGCTAAGCAAGGCACGACTTCATAGAGAATGGGCTCCAAAAACCAGTTCATGCACTAAAGGTAAATTCTTATCCCACTGCCTAAGCCACACAACTGTCATCCACATTCAGAGGACCTACTTTAGTCCCAAGTAGGTTCCCACAGCTGTCAATCCAGAGTCCATGAGCTCCCAGTAGCCCAGGTCAGCTGTCTCTGTGTGTTTCCCCATCATGATCTTGACCCCTTTGCTCATAGAATCTCTCCTCCCTCTCTTCAGCTGGACTGGGAGCTCAGACCAGTGCTTACCTGTGGACCTCTGCATCTGCTTCCAACAGCTGCTGGGTGAAGGTTCTATGACAACAATTAGGGTGGTCATCAATCTAGTTACAGGGGAAGGGCAGTTAAGGCACCCTTTCCACTACTGCTTAGAGTCTCACCCAGGGTCATCTTTATGAGTTCTTGCATGTTTCCCTAGCACCAGGTTTCTCTCTAACCCCACAATGGCTTCTTCTATCAAGATACATATTTCTTTGTTCTCCCTCCCTCCCTCCCCCAACTATAGCATCCTGTTCCTTCATGTTTTCTACATACCTCCACTTACCTCCCTCCATACTTCCAATTTACTCAAGAGATCCTATCTATTTCCCCTTCCCAAGGGGTCTATCAATGTCTCTCTTAGGGTCCTCCTTGGTACCAAGCTTCTCTGGAGTTGTGGACTGCAGCCTGGTTATCGTTTGCTTTGTGTCTAATATCCACTTATGAGTGAGTACAAATCGTGTTTGTCTTTCTGGGTCTAGGCTACCTCACTCAGGATGATGTTTTTCTATTTCTTCCCATTTGCCCACAAATTTCAAAATATCAGTTTTTTACTGTTGTAAAATATTCCATTGTGTCAATGTACCACATGTTTTTAAAAGCCATTTTTCAATTGAGGGGGCATCTAGGTTGTTTTTAGGTTCTGGGTATTACAAATAGTGCTGGTATGAACATAGTTGATCTAATGCCCTTGGGGCTATAATGTGCATCCTTTGGGTATGCCCAATCATAGTACTGCTGGATCATGGGGTAGATGGATTTCCAGTTTTCTGAGAAACCACCATACCGATTTCCAAAGTGACTGTACAAGTTTACACTCCCACCAGCAATGGAGGAGTGTGCCACAGGAGACATCTTTTTGTCACCTTTTTTTAAATTTATATATTTATTATTTTACATCATGTACCCCATCAAACTCAGTTATCACACCTCTCAGATTCATACCCACTCTTATGATCTCCCCATTTACAAAACTGCCCATGCATGCTGTTCACTTGCTTACTGGAGCATAATTAATCTCCCTGTGGTCAATCCCTTAAAGAAAACAAGTCTTTCCTCACCCACACCCCTGCCAGAGGCCATCAGTGCAGAAGTGAGGCACTGTGTCATTTAGCTATGTTCTAGCCTTGAGCTCTTGCATACAATGACATCTCCTTTTATTTTTAAACTCCACTAATGAGTGAGTACATCCCCTGCTTCTCTCTTTATTTCACCCAAAATATAATTTATTATAAACAATGAAAAAAGTTTAAATCCAATATCGATTACGTGGAAATTGAACTTTTAACAAATGGATTGCCCATTTATCCTCATATCATAAATTGAAAAATGTGAAAATGTTTTAAAGAATATAATATAGCCACACTTGGATAAAAAATATGACTTTATTCATAATAAAAATATTTCTTTCAAAAAAGAATATAATATAGCCATCTTACACAATTTTGAGGTTTTTTATATATTTATGTATATATTTATTATTTGGTGTTTTTATGTCATGTACCCCATCAAACTCATTTATCACACCTCTCAGATCCATGCCTACTCTTATGACCTCCTCATTTACAAAACTGCCCATTCATGCTGTTCATTTACTGACTGGAGTATAATTAAACTTCTTGTGGCCAGACCCTTAAAGAAAACAAGTCATTCCTCACCCACACCCCTGCCAGAGGCCATCAGTGCAGAAGTGAGGCACTGTGTCATTTAGCTATGTCTTAGCCTTGAGTTCTTGTATACAATGACCCCCCCCCCTCTCTCTCTCTCTCTCTCTCTCTCTGTGTGTGTGTGTGTGTATGTATGTGTGTGTGTGTGTGTTGGGGGGGCTGTTTTAAGTCCACTAATGAGTGAATAAATCCCCTACTTTTCTTTCTGGGTTTGTGATAGCTCTCTCAGAAGGATATTCTCTATATCCATCCATTTGCCTGCAAATTTTAGAATATCACTTTTTCTTACTACTGAGTAGTATTCCATTGTGCAGATGTACCACAGCTTGTTAATCCATTCTTCAGTTGAGGGGCATCTAGGTTGTTTCCAGGTTCTTGCTATTACAAATAATGTTGTTATGAACATAGTTGAGCTAATGCCTTTGGGGTACAAATGTGGGTCTCTAGGATATATGGCCAGTAGTAGTATTGCTGGATCCTTGGGAAGATTGATTCACAGTTTTCTGAGAAACTTCCATACTGCATTCCAGAGTGGCTGAACAAGGTTCCACTCCCACCAACAATGGAGGAGTGTTCCCCTTGATCCACATCTTCTCCAGGGTAGGCTATCATCTGTGTTTTTAATCTTAGCCATTCTGACAGGTATAAGGTGGTATCTGAAAGTTGTTTTGATTTGCATTTCTCTGATGGCTAAAGAAGTTGAGCACTTTTTCAAATGCCTTTCAGCCATTTGTAATTCTTCTGCTAAGAATTCCCTTTTTAGTTCTGAACTCCAGTTTTTAATTGGGTTATTAAGGGTTTGGGGCTCTAGTTTCTTGAGTTCTCTATATATTTTAGAGATCAATCCTCTGTCACTTGTAGGGTTGGTGAAAATCTTTTCCCATTCTGTAGGCTGTTGTTATGTTTTATTGACTATGTCCTTGGCTTTATAGAAGCTTCTCAGTTTCAGGAGGCCCTACTTATTGATTTTTGTTCTTAGTGTTTGTGCTACTGGTGTTATATTTAGGAAGTGGTCACCTGTTCCAATGCATTGGAGGGTATTTCCCACTTTCTTTTCTATCAGGTTCAGTGTAGCTGGGTTTATGCTGAGGTCTTTGATCCACTTGGATTTGAGTTTTATGCAGGGTGACAGGCTTGGATCTATTTGCATTTTTCTACAAACTACCATCCAGCTATGCCAACACCATTTGTTAAAGATACTCTTTTTTCCATTGAATATTCTGGGCCTCTGTCAAAAATCAGGTGTTCATAGCTTTTTGGGTTAATGCCCAGATCCTCACTTCAATTCCATTGATCCACAAGTCTGTTTTTATGCCAGTACCAGACTGTTTTTTTTACTGTAGCTCTATAATATAACTTGAAGTCAGGGATGGTGATGCCTCCTGAGGTTCTTTTGTTGAGCAAAATTGTTTTAGCAATCCTGGCTTCGCAGGAGATATCTTTACATCAATACACATGGCATAGTGGCAGACAAATTGAGAACCTAGTCTACAAAGTGCCAAGACCTATATGCTATATGTGAGAAAAGTAAAAGACCAATGAGATGTGTGGTATCTAATTCAGCTTTCTGTTATGTAACTATTTGGTCTAAATTGAAACTCTCCTTTCCTGCTCTTCTGAGATCCTACTATGAAAGTGTTTGATCCTACTCAGCATTCCCTCTAGGTGTCAAGGCCTCTTGCTCTTTCCTGTGTCACTCCTTTGTTGTGTTGTATTATGGGAGTTACCATTAGTCTTGACTTGAGTTTGTTTCAGGATCAGAGTTGTTTGCAAACACCACAAATATTTGAACCTCTTTTCAACTTTAACTTCAGCCTGGGTTACATCATCAATGAGGACAGAGGAGACAATCTTCCATCTCTCTGCTCCTCAGAGAGAAGAAGAGCTTAAAAGAAATGGAGCAAGAAGGAAGCTGCAAAGCTCATTTGTACCCATGTCTCCTTTTCTCTTTTACTTTTACTTTTTTTCTGGCCAACCACTAAAGAAGAAAGTAAGATATCTGCATTTAATTTACCAAATGTCATTAACCTTGACAAAATATTCTTAATTGGAAATGAGCTATTATGATTATACAATCTTAATTTAATGGCAATAGAATTTGTAAAACATAATTTGAAAAAAATTACATGTTTGTCACCATCAAGCACTGGACATCATTTCAACCAAGAGGTCATCTAACCCCTATGTCATCATCTTCAAAGTAACTAGAGAACTAATTACTTTTGAAACAACCTCTCCATTTGGGTCCAAGATTCTGGAGGCTTCAAGATTTCTGTTTAAAATGGTTTGCTTTATACTACTGTACTGACAGTTTGACATTTTCTCAATGATGATTCTTGTATCAGTGGAACTCTGATGTTCTCACATTGCTGTAGTTTTTCTTTGAGGGGGAAAAGCGCCCTATTTGGAATAACTTACATGCTGTGGTCTTACTAGCTGAATAATGACTGCCTACCAACAAAAATCCAAAACTCCAGTAGTTGATCAGTCCATGAGCATGGATATCTCAGCTGATCTACAGTATATGCTGGAATCCTTAAGATGTAAACTTTAATAATACAGTTAAGGAATGGATTTGCCAGCAAGAATTATGGTAAGCTGACAAAGAAAAAAAGTGTTCTTCCATGTCCTGCCAGCAATAGATGTGGACCAGATTAAAGGTGGATCTTCCCACCTCAAAAGATCTGATTAAAGGCCATTCTTCCTACTTTAAATGATGTTAAGAAAATTCCCTTATGGGTGTACCCAATCTGTTTGATTTTAGTTAATTCCATATGTAGTCAAGTTGACACTGAGAACAGCCATAACACCCTTTATGGAAAAAATACAGCCAGATATATGCAACCCTATGATTCTAGCACTTGTGTGGTAGACAGAGGAGAATCATAAATTTAACACCAGTTTGGATTACATAGTGAAATGCCAATTTTTTGTTTGTATTTTCTTCTATTTCTTTGGAATGCAATATGGCGGTTTCTCAGAAAATTGAGAATCAATCTCCCCAAGGACCCAACAATACCACTTCTGGGTGTATGCCCTAAAGATGCATAGTCACACTCCAAAGGCATTAGCTCAACTATGTTCATAGCAGCATTATTTGTAATAGCAAGATCCTGGAAACAACCTAGATGTCCCTCAACTGAAGAATGGATTAACAAACTGTGGTACATATACACAATGGAATACTACTCAGCAGTAAGAAAAAATGATATCCTAAAATTTGCAGGCAAATGGATGGATTTGGAGAATATCCTCCTGAGTGAGGTATCACAAACCCAGAAAGATAAGCAGGGGATGTACTCACTCATTAGTGGACTCTAAACAAACAAACAAACAAGAAAAAAGCAAAGCATGCCCAAGCTGCAAACCACAACCACTGAACAGCTTGGGATCAGAAACACCCTGGACTGACCCTTTGGGTCCCACTCCCCTTAGAGGAACACCTGACTCAGTCTTGAGGTTGTGGGGAGAAAACTGGATCTGCCAGGAGTGGAGACTGAACTAAGCAATATTGGGACAGTGGGACCTTGGGACTGCAAGGAGCCTGCCAAGGGAGGGGTTGGGGAGTTGTAGAGAAGAGAGAATGACCTGATGTGGTGGGAGGGGGTAGGGATTTTGAATAAGGATATACAAGGTTGGAAAGTGTGACTTCTTTGTTCAGAATAATAATAATAATAATAATAATAATAATAATATAATAATAATAATAATAATAATAATAATAATAATAATAATAAAAGGAAAAAAACAAAATAAGAAAAAAAAAAGAAAAGAAAGGTAGATGCCTGGAGCTTGCTAGCCAGTTTCAAGTTCAGTGAAAAACCTTCCTCCTCCCAAAAAAGTGAAGATCAATAGTGGAATACAATGGCAACCTTTGGCTTCCAGGCCCCCCTATACATATGTACATGACCTCATGCACATTTGCATATGAACATATATAATACACACAAATGAAGTACAGAGTGACTGAGGAAATTGCACTATATCACCCTCTGGCCTCCATAAATACATGTAAGTGCACACAAGCATGCACCATTATACACATGAACACACATGTACCACACACAAAGAACAGCTGCAGTGCATGGTAGCATGCATGTGAAGCCCCAGCTATTTTGAAGATAGAATTTCAGAAATTAAAGGCCAATCTGAGCTACAAATCAAGACCATGCTTCAAGAATATATATACAAAGGAAAGGGGTTTGAAGAAATTTAGATCAAAATTAGAGAGAAAAATGGAGAAGTTGGGTGATAAGAAAAATAATATCCAGGTGGAAGTAAATATGGATACATGTCAGGAAACCAGAAAGGGCCCTTTTCCCAAGAGGGAAAAAAGGCTTTAAGGTAGGAAACAGGGAAAAGCAATAGAACAAAGTGGAAAGAGTGAATATCGAAGCCAAAAGAGTTCAGTGGGAAAGAGAGGGAAAGGAGATAAAGAGGTTAAATGAAATAAAATATGTATGAAAACCACATAGGGAAACCTACTACTTTGTAAGTTAATTTTGAAAAAAAAAACTAGATAAAAAATCGGTAAATATGATCAAAGTACATGCCATTCATCCATCCATGTATTGAAGTGTTATAATGAAACCCTTACTATGTGAGTTTGTATATGCTAATAAAAATAGGGGAAACTCAATCTTAGGGTAAGAAAAAAATTTGTTAGTCAAATGGCTAAAAGTGCTAACCATAAGAGGAAAGATAATTTTTACTATGTTAACATTAAAATCAAAATTCCTTTTTAAATTATAACATACCTACCACTGTTCTCCCTCCCTCCCCTCTTCCCAGTCCTCCCTCAGCTCACCCCCCATGCCATCCCCCATCCTTTCCTCAGAAAGGATAAGGACTACCAGGATGAGTCGATTCAGTCTGGCATATCCAGTTGAAGTAGGACCAAGCTCCTCCCCCCAGTATCAAGGCTGAGAAAGGTGCTCCTCTGTGAGGAATGGGCTCCAAGAAGCCAGTTCATTCATCAGAAATAAATTCTGGTGCCTCTGCCAGAGACCCCACAAACTGCCTACTACATTCAACTGTCATCCACATTCAGAGGGCTTAATTTAATCCCATGTAAATTTCCCAGCTATTATTTCAGAGTTAGTGAGCTCTCAATAGCTTGGGTCAGCAGGCTATGTGAATTTCCTCTTCATGATCTTGACCCCTTTGCCCATATTATCTTTCCTCCTCTTCAGCTGGACTAGGAACTTAGCCCAGTGCTTAGCTATGGATCTCTGCATCTGATTCCATCAGTTGTTGGATGAGGGTTCTATAATGACGATGGTGGTCATACATTTGATTATAGAAGAAGGCCTGTTTAGGCACCCTCTCCACTATTGTTTGGAATGTTAGCAGGTGTCATCCTTGTGGGTTCTTGATTATTTCCCTAGCACCAGGTTTCTCTCTAAGCACACAATGGTTCCCTCTACCAAGATATCTGTTTTATTGTTCTCCCTCTGTGTCCCTCAAAGTCAACCATCTCATTCCCTCTTGTTCTCTTCCTATCTCCCCTTACTCCTTAAGCTCCTAATTTACCCAGGAGATCTTATCTATTTCCTTTTCCCAGGGGGATCCATGGATTTCTCTCTTAAGTTTCTCCTTGTTACCTACCGTTTCTGGGATTGTGGACTGTAACCTGGTTATCCTTTGAGTTATGTCTAATATCCACTTATGAGTGAATACATACCATGTTTATCTTTCTGGGTCTGTATTACCTCACTCAGAATGGCATTTTTTAGATCTATTCATTTGTCTGAAATTTTCAGAGTGTCATTTTTTACTCCATTGTGTGATAATTGTACCACAATTGTTTAATCCATTATTAGGTTGAGGAACATCTAGGTTGTTTCCAAGTTCTTGCTATTATGAATAATGCTGCTATGAACATAGTTGAGCTAATGCCTTTGGAGTACGACTGTGCATATTTAAGGTATACACCCAGAAATGGTATTGCTGGGTCCTTGGGGAGATTGATTCTCAGTTTTCTGAGAAACCCCCATACTGCATTCCAGACTGGCTGAACAAGCTTAAACTCCCATCAACAATGGAAGAGTGTTCCCCTTGCTCTGCAACCTCTCCAGCATAGGCTATCATCTGTGTCTTTTATCTTAGACAATCTGACGGGTATAAGATTGCACAAATTCTATTTAGTATCATAATAAAACCTGGAGCCAGATGCTGGGGAAACGCTGAAATATCAGAGACAGGAAGCAAAACACAGCCAATTCTCACCTAGTGAATTCCTCAGGTTGCACAGGGTAAGTCTTATCTTCACATCAATTCTATTCCATTGATCTGCAAGTCTGTTTTTATGCTTATTATTGTAGCTCTATAGTAGAGCTTAAAGTCATAGATGGTGATGCCTCCCAAAGTTCTTTTATTAAATAGGATTATTTTGGCAATCCTGAGCTATTGTGTTTCCATATGAAGTCGAGTTTTATTCTTTTGAGGTTTGTGAAGAATTGTGTTAGGATTTTGATGGGGATTGCATTGAATCTATAGATTGCTTTTGGTAAGATTACCATTTTTTCTATGTTGATACTACCTATCCAAGAACATGAGAAATCTTTCTATTTTCTGATATCTTCTTCAATTTCATTCTTCAATGACTTAGAGTTCTTGTCATACATGTCTTTCACTTCTTTTGTTAGAGTGACCCAAGATATTTTATGTTTCTTGCAGCTATTGTGAAGGGTGATGTTACCCTGATTTCTTTTTCATCTCTTTTATCATTTGTGTATAGGAGGGCTATTAATTTTTTTTTGGTTAATCTTGTATCCTACCACACTGCTGAGGTGTTTATTAGATGTAGATCTTCCCTGGTAGAATTCCGTGGATCACTTATGTTTACTACCATATCATCTGTAAATAGCTAGCAATAGTTTGACTTCTTCCTTTCCAATTTGTATCCCCTTAATCTCCTTTTGTTGTCTCATTGCTCTAGCTAGAACTGCAAGTGCTATATTGAACAGATGTGGAGTGGACAGCCTTGTCATGTTCCTGACTTTAATGAGATTGTTATGAATTACTCTCCATTTAGTTTAATGTTGGCCTTTGGCTTGCTGTATATTGTGTTTGTCGTGTTTAGGTATGTTCCTTGTATCCCTGATTTCCCCAAGACCTTTATCATGAAGGAGTGTTAGATTTTGTCAAAGGCTTTTCCAGCGTCTAATGAAATGATCATGCAGTTCTTTTCCTTGAAGTTGCTTATATTATGGATGACATTGTCAGATTTTTGTATGTTGAACCATCTCTGCATCCTCCCAGAGATGGTGGATGATTTTTTATATGATCTCGGATTCAATTTGCCAGTATTTTATTAGGTATTTTTGCATCAATGTTTATAAGTAAAATTGGCCTGTAATTATCTTTATTTGTTGCATCTTTTTGTGTTTTGGGTATCAGGGTGACTCTTACTTCATAAAAAGGAGTTTAGCAAAGTGTCTTCTGTTTCTATTGTGTGGAACAATTTGAGGAGTATTGGTATTAGTTCTAGTTCTTTGAAGTTCTTGTTGAATTTTACATTGAAACCATCTGGCCCTCGATTTTTATTTTTTTTAAATTGGGAGACTTTTAAACAGCAACTCATGTAATGTTTATTGTTGAGCATATGTATTGGAAGGAATATAACAAAATCAATATTTAATCTGCATAATTTTTAGTCATGAAGTAAAACATCAGATATTGGAAGATACCTTACAAATTCTTCCTTTTTTCTTTTTCCCCTCCCTCCCCTCTTCCAATTCCTCCCTCAGACTCCCCTCAACCCATCCCCATATCTACTTACCAGGGAGGACAAGGACTCCCAAAATAAGCCAGTTCTGTCTGGCATATCAAGTTGAGGTAGGTCCAAGTCCCTCCCATCCGCACCCCAGTATCAAGGCTGAGTAACGTATTCCTCTGTAGGGAATGGGCTCTGAGAAATCAATTCATGTGCCATGAATAAATTCTAGTCTGACTGCTAGAGTCCCCAAAATCTGCCTATGCCATTCAGCTGTTATCTACACTCATAAGGTTTAGCTTCTTTCTATGAAGGCTCCTCAGCTCTCATTTCAGAGTCAGGAAGCTCCTAATAGCTTGGGTCATCTGTCTCTGTGAGTCTCCTCCTCATGATCCTAATCTCTTTGCTCATATAATCTCTTCTCTCTCTCTTTAGCTGGACCAGGAGCTTGACCTTGTGAAACAGGTATGCATCTCTGCTTCTCCCTTCATCAGTTGCTAGATGAAAGTTCTATAATGACAATTAGGGTGGTCATTTGCTTGATTATAGGAGAAGGTCAGTTTAGGCACCCTTTCCAATATGGATTGGAATCCTAGTCAGGGTCATCTTGTGGGTTCTTAGGTGTTTCCCTAGTACTGTTTCTCTCTAACCCCACAACGGCTCCCTCTATCAAGATATCTATTTTTTGTTCTCCCTCTTTGTTACTTCTCCCACTCAACAATCCCATTGATAACTACTTCTATTTCCTTTGGGAAATAGACTTAGGTCTATTTAAGTCATTGATGTGATCTTGATTTAATTTTGGTAAGTGGTACCTATTCAAAAAGCTGTCCATTACTTTTAGCTTTTCCAATTTTGTGGAGTATAGGATTTTAAGTATGACCTAATGATTCTCTGGATTTCCTCAGATTATGTTGTTATGTCTCCCTTTTATTTTTGATAAAATCAGAATTTCTTATAAATTACTGCTGTTTACCACTTTGGAAAATAATTTGATGTTACTGGTAATGCAAAATATTTGTGTAGGCAAGACTCAGAAGATAAATTCTTACATATGAGCAAATTAAGACAAATACAATATACATATAGCTATATTATTTGTAACAGCAAAAGACAAAATAAGAAATCTGGAAATAATCTACTTTCCCAGCAGCAGAAGAAAAACTAAGTGGTTAATTACACACTGAGATAATTCGTACCAGTGAAAGGTAACAACCTTCAAGTATCAACAGCTATGATTCAGATTGAATGGATGAATAATGATGAATAATGAAAAGCAAATTCTAAGTTACTATTCAATATTTATGTCCTTATTATGATGAAAGGAGATAAGTAAAGTGTATATTGTTAAGAAGTACATATATACAAGGTTAACATGTTGAAAATGAAAATTAAGGATAATAAAATCTTATAGTGATGTTTAATCTTACAGGAGAGCCAGAAGGCAGGTGGTGGATGGTGGAACAGCACCCAGATAATGGTCCTGGGAATTTCTTAGGTTGGATGGTTGGAGTCATCAACATTTATTATACACCTAAAACTAATATGTTTGACAGTCATCTCTGCCTTGTCTACTTTAGGGGGCTGACCTGATGATCCTATGGAACAAAACATATAAAGATTCTAAATGGGCATGGAAACTTACATTTAACACGATGAATACAATATATGGGCTTCAAAAAAGGAGAACTCTGCATTTTCAATACTGACTTCTCACCTAAAACCCAAATGTAAGCAGAATATGTTTTTTATTCCATCATGTTTTCCATAATACATTTTATGAATAATATCAAACTAGATCAACTTTCTGCAGTTAGAGATTGTTGACATCATTCCAAAGGGTAATCACATTTCTGCCTAAGAGGGAACACTTGATGGACAGCAGCTATGACAGGTTTGCTGAGGACAATGTCTTATTGCTACCTGGGTAATGGTTTGCCATTTAGTTAGAGAAACAGAAAGCATCTTTCTCTTTTTCTTTTGCTAATTTAGAACATACTGGAGAAGGAAATGAGATATATAAAATATACGGTTTAATTCACTTGAGTATTGCTTCATTTACTAACATTGCTGGAAATGTAAGCTCTTACTCAAATGTAAACTTTGGATGTAACTTATATAAACCCTTTTATAGCCCAAAACACTTTAAAAACCATCTTAATCCATTTTATAAAATCTTACAAGATGGTTTACAAATGTGTCTGCTGTTTAAACACAGTAATATTCCAAGCCCGACCTTTCTGCAACAACTTAGATCTATCATTTGGAAATAGAATTATTTGAATGGGCAGGAACACAGGACTGCTGTTGGACCTATTTGTCCCTGTTTCTAATGGTTGCAAACCACTTACTGAGCCTTTGTGTCAGCTTTGATTAGATTTTAGGTAATTTTGGGGGGATCTGTGCACTAGCCACCTCAGCTCTCAGAAACATAAGGTCCAACCTCAATTATCTAAGCCTCTGCACTGAGTTTTGTGTTTGCTTGTTTTGTTATTTTGGTTTTTGGTTTGTGTTTTTAGACACAAGGGTTCTCTGTGTAGTCCTGGCTGTCCTGAAATTTACTCTGTAGAGCAGACCAACCTCAAACTGTCAGAGATACCCCTGCCACTGCCTCCTGAGTGCTGGGGTTAAAAATTGCATACTACTACCACCTTGCTGGCACTAAGTTCTTAATAGTAGTAAGGTACCATTCTAGTTTTGTTTCCATTGCCATGAAAAAGGAGTGACTAAAAACATCTTGGGGAGGAAAGGGTTTACTTTGACATGTATCATATAATCTATCAGCCAGGCAAGTCAAGTCAGGAACTAGAGGCAGGAACTGATGCAAAGACCCATTAAGAAGAACTGATTACAGGCTTGTTCCCCATGGTGTTTTATCACAACAATAGAAAGTAGCTAAGACAGGAGGGAGAGGAAATTGTGGTTGGTATGTAAAATAAATTTTGAAAATTAATTTTAAAAAAATAAGATGAAACACAAAAAATAAAGTATCACCAGACCCATTGGAGAATGAAAAAGAATATGATGAGCCCACAGGAAAAGAGTCTTCATTCTATGGAGACAATCAGGGAGATGTCAAACAGAGTTCTTACACACATGAAAGAGGAAGGAGTAGCATCCATGTTGATGGAGAGGTGGGTCAGGAAGCACTGAAAAGCCACTGGTAGCTTTCTAACTTCAAGTGGCTCAGTCAAACCAGATGATCAATAGGATCGGGAAGGAGGGAGAAATTGAGGGAGGGAGGATAAGGACAAGAAAAGCATCTAGGAAGACAGCAAGCTGTGCAGAATATCATAAGCTAAGAAAGTTGTTGATGTTTTTCCATAAGCAGTGGGTAATCAAATGGAGTAAGTTGTTTAGAAAGATAGATTTCATAACCAAGAAAGAAGACTTCTGTGTGATGAAACTCAAGATGACTTCAAGTGTTGCTAATTTTCCTTACGATCCCCGCTTTGACACTGATGCTGTCTCAGCTTGGCTTTTGATTTGAAGCTCAATTTCATATTTATAATCTTACTTCTAATATTTAAATCTGCCCTCAAGAAATTAAATGCTCATGGCTCCCATACCAATGTTTTAATTTGCTTCTTTGACTGTATACTGGAGTCCAGATCCATTTGTGACACACCACTGAACTGTGGCTGTCCCTTAGCTCTCCGTTTCAAAGTCTGAAGGAAAGCATGTGAAAAGTTAATGTGCATCAGCTGTAATAAGACTTCCCAAAGTTCTGATATATATTATGAGGCCTTGTGGGTTCCTACATCTTCAGCAGCAGAGGGGGCTGTAAATTAGCAAGCACTTTCATACCCTGAGAATGCCACAGTAAAGTTATTAATGACATGGAAGACATCAGCCCCCGGAAGACACACTGAGAATCACAGGGCTAGACCACCAGGAATGCTCTCAAGAGCCAGTGAGGTCATGGCCAAAGTCATTGCCATGCCAGAATCAGTAATCAGTATCTGGGACATTCTGGTCTAAGTGATCAATACGATCTATACCCAAGATAAAGCCATTGCTGCAACTGTGGTCCAGTGGAAGCATCTGCATCATCAAAGCGAGGAGGAAAATCCAATGTGTGGTGGAGGAGACTACTAAGGGCACTGGTGTTAGAGGTATAGAAGGGTGTGGTGATGAATGAGGGCCTGGACCAGCAGCCACAAGCTCCATGCCAGTGCATTCCTGCTGCATGTGCATGGAAACAGACAACAGACAGTGGCTTCCAACTGCCTGGGCCAGGAAAGAGAAAAAGTTACCTTTCCCTGTGGCAGGTGGAATTCTGCAGATGATTTATTGGGATTCTTTCCAAAGAAGGAGTTATCCAAATAGCCCAGTAAAGCCATTCTG
>PVIH01020526.1:5000-23705 GCA_004025045.1 Sigmodon hispidus
TTTTTCAGATCTCCAACTTTTTATAGCTTTGATTACTACAAAACACTTTTCTCTTTTGGGCTGGTTCCAGCTTTGCTCAGCAGATATGGTAGAGCTTTGGCACCTTCAACATTTTGAGGTTTTCAAGACATTACAGGTTTCACCTTTATAGTTTTACACAATGGTCTTTCTAGGCCTCCATCCAGGAACACCCCTGACAAATGCCTGACCTTTGTGTCTTTCCTTAGTTGAAAAATATTTTATAACCCCTCTCTTCTAATCTTGACTCTAAAGCCAAAACCTCATACCTGAAGCTACTGAGTTGTAGTGCTTGATGGGGCTGAAACATGGTCTCTTTATTCAATAACATCTTCACCAACTTTTTGTCTTTAATAATTTCCTTCACTGCCTAAATTTGGGTGTCCTGAAACTTGATTTGTAGACTAAGCAAGTCTAAAACTCAGAGATTGTTTTCTTTAATTTCTTTTCACAAGTTAGAAGCATAAGCTGGATGGGATTTTAATTCAAAGTCTTTTTATTCTATTTAACAATTAGTATTTTCTTTAATCCATTTATCTTCTTGAATACAGGACTTAGTTTCATTTACTTCCTGGTGTTTGTCTTATATATTTGGTATTTTTCCTTGCTTAGCTTGCTCTTTTTCATTATAGATCAGCATAAGAACACTAATAACCATGCAACAAAGTCAATGCTAGGATGTTTTGAAATTTCCTATACTAAATCTGTAAATTCATAGTTCTGTAATTTAGTCTCAGGCAGACTTTCTGCATAAGGGCAGAAAGCATCTATATTCCTCTCCACAATATCACAAAAAATGATTTATAGGCAGCATCTTAATATTCTTCTTCTCTAAATCCTCTTGAAAAAGGCCCCCATAGTTCCAATTACCCTTAACACTACTATTTTTCATGTTCTTTCTAGGTTGACCAAAACCCTTACCTAAAGAATTCAACTAATTTTTTAGTCCGAAGTCCCAAAGTCTACATTCTTCCAAACAGAAGCATCATCAGAGTAATATAGCAATACTCCACTCCTGGTACCAATTTCTATTTTAGGGTTTCTATTGCTTTGAAGAGACAACCTAATCATTGCAAAACTTTTATAAAAGAGAAAAATTAATTTTGGTGACTTACAGTTTCAGAGGTTTAATCCATTATCCATCATGACAGAAAGGCTGGTGGCAAACATGCAGACATGGCTCTGGAGAAAGAGCTGCAAGACCTACATCTTGATCTGTAGACAATTAGGAGAGACTGGGCCACTAGGCCTTCCTTGAGCTTCTGAGACCTCAAAGCCCACCCCCTCATGATAAACTTTCCTTAACAAGGCCACACCTACTCCAGCAACTCCAAATCTTCTAGCAGTGCCATCCACTGTGAATGTATGTGACCATTTTCTTTCAAACAAACACAATCACCTTTTAAGAATCTTAACTCCAAACTGGCATCATATTTTGTGAATTCAGTTCAAAGATAGAAGCTTACACATTAATGTGTTTCTCAAAAAGACATGCTTAAGTTCTGAGATCAGGATTAGCTAGCTAAATGAATTAGAAAAGGTTTTATTGTAATAGACTTGAATCAAAATTTTAAAAGATATCAATATTTACATGTAGCAGGAATTGGGGCTATATTTGCTGAACTTAGTTTTTGAGTTTGTACATGCCTGCCTGTAGGTCAATATGCATACGTGTGCTCATATGTATATTGGCCAGAAAATTTCAGATGTTATTTCTTTTCAGGCTTTGCTTATCCTGGTTTTATTACTGATCTAGAGCTTGAGATCTAGATGAGGCTGTTGGGAAAATCTCAAGAATATTCCTGTCTCTGCCTCTCTAGGTCTGGGATTGCAAGCAAGCACTCCTACATCTGACTTTCTCTTCCTTATCTTTACTTTGATTCTGGGAATTTTACTCAAGTCTTCTTGCTTATGCAGCACATACTTACAAATGGAACTATCTCCACAGTCCCTGATCATACTTTATAACTTAAACTACAGATGTTAAAATAAAGCTACATTTGCACAAATCTTTCTTGGATTTTCATGTGGTTAATATTTGGTGACTTAATTAAGAAAACCACTCAAAGAGATATTTCACTATTGTTTAATTAATTATATTTGAAATATCATATGATGGGTTAATATTTATTAAGGTGATAGAATGGACTTGTAAATATAAGAAGCAATTTTAGGAGGAACAACTCTGTACAGGAACGTACACAGGAACCAAATAAGAGAGTGAGGGATTATGCACCCTAGGTACTGAACGATTCTGGCCACACCCCATCAGGGTCCAGATTCTTAAGGTCACTAGCACTTTCTTAAATAACATCTAAATCCCCACTACATTTCACATTCTTAATTTGCCCCAACATACTCATTATGTAACCTCTATACGTACTGAGTGGGCAGAAAACACCTACTGATCCTTAAATTGCTCTTCATGGGACAAGTAAGTTTCTGGTCATTTTGGTGGCATAATATTGTAATATTTCTACAACTATATGCCCGTTATAATCTAGTTATCTTTCTGAACGTTCTGGTGGAAAATTATTTCTTTTGAGCCCACTCCATCAAGAAAACACCTGACCCAGTTTTGATGTTGGAATGAGGAAAGCGAATTTGCGTGGAGTGGATTCTGAATTAAGCTACCTTGGGACCTTGGGACCTTGGGACCTTGGGACCTTGGGACCTTGGGACCTTGGGACCTTGGGACCTTGGGACCTCCTGCCCTTGCTGGGGAGGAGATAAGGAGATGGGGAGAAGAGAGAGAGTGACTGGGAGGGGGAGGGGTAAGGAAGTTTGAACAAAGGGAAACATGGATTTAAAAAATGAGACTTTATTCATAATAAAAAAGATGGAAAAAATAAAAAAAAGAAATTTCTACTTGGTGTTAATTGCCTTAAATGTTCATATCCTTAAACAATTTATTTTATTACTGGCACTAGTCTCTTCTTTATTTCTCCAGTACATCAGTTTTCCACATATATTCTCCATCACTATTGAACAACAGGACAAAGCAAGATCCTACTCATTAGCAATACTTAAAAGATTCTTTTTTAAAAAACCTAATTGCCTTCTGTCACCAGCCTTCACTCTAAATTTATCACTTTGTTCTTAACATTTTTTTTTTACAAATAAGATAATCTATGTGCATTTCCCAATAGACGTGTGCTCAGTGTTCAATTTATTTAGATGTCATCATCTCATGGAAGATATTTCCCTAATATTGATTGGGTATAAATCCAGTTAGACAGCTCTGGTTGTCATCAACACGTGAGTGCTACTTATTGTACATATGTGCATACATCCCCATGCACTTACTGTGCATATGTGCATATGTCCCCATGCTGGCAATTGTGCTTTCCTAACTTCCACTTTAATCCTCTAGGTTATATTACACATCTTTTCAATTTAACAGTTTTAATTCTTGGTAGCTGGTTGCTTTTTTGTTTCTTTGTGTGTTTTTCTTACCAGACTTCGATTACTTATAGGAAGATATAATGTGTGTTTCACTTCTGTGTTCCTGGCTAGAAGAAAAAATTAGTGCCAAGTTGAATCTTAATTAAAAAAAAAATGCTAGACATGATTAACTAACTAATTTACATAAATCGTACAAAATAGCTCATTGCAAAAATCTCCTATTTTACATGGTATTCCACATTTTTAATTAACTTACAATTTCTGATCAGCATTTTTCATAGAAATTCTTTCGTGGTAGTTCTCAGCCATTTTACTTCTTTTATTGATAGCTCTCTTTACGTCTCTGGTAAATTATTCTATTATTTTATTTTTGATTACTAGATTTTTGTGTTTTGAGTTGTTTATTGTGGATACTAATCATTTTTTCAGATATATAACTGGAAAAAATTCTCTTGCGTTCTATGCACTTCTTACTTGTCCAATTGATTAGTCCCTTGGTTTCTTAGTTTCACAACATCCCAGGATGCCTTTGTTATCTTTTCTCATATCATATGAAGTTTGGGAGTTTTTTGTTTCTGTGAAAATACTATAAATATTTTTATTGGGATTGCAATTGTGTTGAATCTGTAAATTGCTTTTGATAGGATGTTCATTTTGACATAATTAAATCCATCAATCTAAGAACCAAAAAAAAAAAAATAAAATCTATGTTCATTTTCATTAAAAAAAGTGAAGAATTTTTTGTAAATTTTTATTTATATATTTATTATTTGGTGATCTTACATCATGCACTCCATCAAACTCAGTTATCAAAACTTTCAGAATCATGCCCACTCTTATGATCTCCCCATTTACAAAAATGCCCATTCATGTTGCTCATTTACTTACTGGAGCATAATTAAACTCCCTGTGGCCAGGCCCTAAAAAAAAAATTTCTTCCTCACCCACACCTTTGCCAGAGGTCATCAATGCAAAAGTGTTCATTTTCTATTGTCTTTCTTAATGTCTCTCTTTGGAGATTTGAAATTTTCCTTGTATAAGCCTTTCACCTTCTTGTCCAGTGTTTGTTGCTTTTGTGAGTAGGAGTGAAAGTTTCCTCATTATACTTGGTGTTAGTGTATACAATGGCTACTCATTTTTGCAAGTAGATTTTGTTCTCTGCCACCTTAATAAATTGTTGATTTTTCTAAGAAGCCTTCTGATGGGACTTTTTACGATTTTTAACGTACATTTTATCATCTGAAAATTGGGAAAATTTTATTTCTTCTTCCCTTATTTGAGTCCCTTTAATTTCCTTCTCTTGCATTATTGTTCCAGCTATATTAAAAAGCAGTAGGGATAGCAATATTTTCTTATTCATTTTAATGGTATTTTTGTGAGTTTTTCTACATTTAGTTTAGTGTTCACTGTCAGTTTTTCATATATAGCCTTTATTATGAGGATATTCTCTTGAATTATACTTTCTTTAGGTTTTATCATAAAAGCATTTGGGATTTTTTCAAGAAATTATCCATTATCACAATAGCAATTACTTTTAAAATAATCTAGATTATATATGTAACTCTTGGTTGTCCCTTAGAAATTGAGATTTAGCCCCTGTTATTTAAGACACTGAATAGTTAAGATGTAGGATGTTGATTATTTTACATAGATCTCATCTATAAGCTCCTTTCCTTCAGTCTAACTTGTATGGTTCTAGAAAATACTACACAAAATGCCCTAAGTGGAAAGCAATTAAACATTCTTACTAAGAGACACATCTATGAACCAAGATAATAATCACTATGGAAAAATATGTATAAGGATATACTAAATGGTGATCATATTTTTGTGACAACCAAAAACTAATTGGAATTAAAGTCTACTCAGTAGGAGGGAAATCATGCCTGGCACTAAAATTCTTACCAGCCTTCCTTGGCTACTAAGATCATGCACTGTAGAAAATAATCTATCACTTTGTTAAACTAGCATAATTTTTATTATATTCTAAATCTTATACTTGCAAATAAATGCAGCTATCATTCTTAATCAAAGAAGTCTCTCTTAAGAGCAAATGGAGATATCACAGAAAATCACAACTGGAAACTATACACATTAACAGACTGTGGGGAGCAGAGCCCCAACAGATACATCTACATCACATTTCATGAATCTATGGCTCAGTCAACATTATAAAAAGAGGAGTAGAAAGAAAATAAGAGCCAAAATACTGGAAAGTATGCTGCAAGAAAATATTTTTATAGAAATGGTTGCATAAACAAAACTGAAACAATGAAAATGTCTATGGAACTGTTAACATAAAAGAGTATGTTTTTAATGGTGTCCCACCCTTAAACAAACAAACAAGCAAAAAACTATAGGCAACTAACTAATGACTTCTAGGTGCATACAAATGATCACCCTCAATAATGAGTTCCCTTGTGGTTGGTTGCCAAATGCAAAGTGGTTAGCCTTGAAAGTATGTGTGTATAAACAATAACATTGAACTAAGCATAGATGATAGATCAATTGATAGACAGATAGATGATAGATAGATAGATAGATAGATAGATAGATAGATAGAAGACAAATCCATATGCAGCAATAATAATCAAAGAAGAAGCTATCAACTTTAGAAAGTGAATCATGGGAGGGTTCCTAGGGATTATAGCTAGTAGGGATGGGAAAAGAAATTGAAAAGAAATAATGTAATTGGAGTTTAATTAGAAATATCTCATTAAAAGTTTACAACATTATGTTGCTTCTTGAGGATAATGACTTTAGAGATTTTTTTCAAAATCCATTGACTACGAGGTTAAATTTTAGAACACCACCAAACTTGGTCCTAGATAAAGGTCCCCTGTGGTCTCCAGTGAAAAATATTACATAGAATTTATTTCCCCAAAGAAGTTTCAAAGATAACCATCATGATCTCTTTAGTTTACACAGAGTTCCAATTGTGTATTGTAAAATAAAACAGAGTTTTATTTTATTCTCAATGATATATTTCCCCTACTTGAAAATATCTAAGATGTCAAAGAAAAGACTTTTTTTACTGAATTCCTGACCTTTTCTTCCTTCTCTGTATTATTCCATAATCAACTAAATCTTAGGATTAGAGGGCATTTCCAATTACAGCTTGTAATAAAAAAAGGCTATCCTTGGATGAGCAAACATACATTATACTGATTGTAATGATATAGATAATCTTATCAATAAAAATATTTTCATTATAATTTTCATCTATAATTATGTATCACCTTTGTAAACAAATTGGATTATATGAGAATGCAACTTGTACATAGCAGTTGGAATTGTATAACTTCTATTTATTTTGTGTGATAAATGTTCCTACTTCTTTGATTGAAGTGATAAATATCAGATAATCAATCAAGAATATTATTTTAAAGTGTTTGATGTTTCAATTTTATTGTATCAAGAGTTCTGTGAAGTGCCCTAATATTAAACTTTGGCCTGTACACTAAGAGATTTTTATATTACACTTTAAATGGCACTTGCAATGTTTTGAAGCAATATAATCACAAAATATAAGTATGCCTTTGGCTAAATTTTTAGTTCAAGCAGTAAAGTACTTTTATAAATTTTTAATTTGCTAAGAAATATAATATCTAAGAGTATAAAAGCCTAGAATTGGGCACTAATGGCTTGTTGCCACACTTTTATATTCATACAAAATCAGAAAGGAAGGCCTCAGGGTTCATGTGGCTGAGAAGCAAATGAAACTAAGACCTCTACTTAAACTGTAACCTCAACTAAATGGAGAGAATAGATATTTTTCCTACGCAAAACATTACATTTAAAATATGCTTTAACTAATGTTGTTGTTATGACAACAAAATAAATCTGATTGTTATTAGACCATCATATCTTTTTGTTTGTTTTCAAATTTTACACTATTGTACATAGTCCCTTTTACTATATTGTACATAGTCCCTTTTATTCAGTATTAGGCCACTTTCTTTAGTTACTATTATTTATCAATTATAAGTCTGATAATTTCTATATCACAATTCATAGGAACTATGAATATATCATAATAATAGCAAAAGAATAACTGGTTGTAGTTGTGGACCTTGTTATGTATTATTATTATAGATTATCTGATCTGTATAGGTCCATTGGAAACAGATAATTTCTTAAAAACATGGAAACTTTTGTTCTCTTACTGAGAGGAAGATAGCATTTGAAAGAGGATCATGAGCTGAATCATGAGAAAAAAAATCAATGCAAAGATAGACTATCAAAAAAAGGATTGAACTATGTGTGAAGAAATATGAAAAGCTTCTTGAAGTTGCAGAATATAGTTACTGAAAAAGAACAAAAAGGGGAGAAAAGTAGAATTGATTAAATGTATTCTATTGGAACTTACAGAAGAAGCAGAGAGCAGCTAGCTATATGTAACTTGATTATAGCACAGTGAGACATGATCCAGATATAAGTTTTGCATCAAATTTGCATTATTTTGAGCCAACAGTATTTGAGCAATGTATTATAGTAATAATAAAATCTAATTTAGTTTTGTTTGTTCACATTTATTGTAAAAAATATTCATAGATTATATTTTGCAAACTATAACTTTCATCTTCAAGCATAAATTCATTGATTTATTTAACTTTTTGTTCTTCCCTCAAGTACAGTTTAATAATTCTATTAATAAGTTTTTATTTAATTTCACAAATTAATTTAGTTGATCTGTTTAATTGCCTTTAACTTAATAATTAAAGTGAGTTCTCAGACTCTTCTCATTACAATTTCTCCTTTCAGATTATGTACCCTTAGATTTTTGTCTTTTTCTTGCAAAAGTTTATGTTGTGGTAGCTCTACATACAACTAAGTGCAACAGAAATGCTGATAGAAATTAGAAGGAAAACATACGCAGGAAACACTAGGGAGAAACAGGGAGACATAAATTAATCCATTCTCAATTAAAAAATACAGTAAATATAAATGAAATAAAAATCAAGTTTAAAAAGCAAAGATTTTCATGATTTATTTCTTGAAGTTCACCTATTATATCTTCAGGATATTAACTCTAGATACTCTAGATTTAAGACAAAATTGATCTTTAATACAAAAGAAGAATCAGAGTATTTCCAGGCAAATATTAGTCAATGTAGAACAAAAATCTTTATGCTATTAGACCAAAAATACATTAGTATTAAACAAAAGTTTTCAAGAGAATAAAAATTTTACATTCTGTCAATTTATAGAACAACACTTCAAATGAATGCTGTCATAAAACATCTCAGTAAAGTTAAACTTATTAAGCACTGTCATTTTTAGAACCATTTTGTATGACTCTAACTATCTTCTATGTAGTTTTTCCATCTGTGTCTGTATATCCTATTCTTTAGAATGGGGAAAGGGTACTCTTATATAAAAATCCAAAATATAATTTTAACAACCTGCAATATCATTCTAAGGGTTTCTCTGAAAACAGAACAAAGTGGGTGATGTGTAGCTAAGGTGGAATCAGCAAGTGTACTGCTCTTAAAAGCCTCCATGATGCAAGGCATTGCCTAAGCCATAGCTCTATTTGTACTCTGCTGGAGTTTTGGATGACTTAAACTGTCTTTGTTGCCTTTCTATGATGAACTGTGTATTGGGGGAAAGAAGGAGGGGGGTTTGTAATCTATAGCAGCAAATGAAATTCTTGGCTTTAGGAAATCAATGTCTATCACTAAGGAGATGGTGGGGTTGTCTCTCTAGTCATTCCCCTTAGAGAAGCAGAAGTTCTCACTCAGCTCTATATTCATAGCATTGGAGACTTAAAAGAAAAAGAAATTCTATATATTACAATAGGTACCTTGGTAATCATGGCTGCTATTAATAACTGTTCAAACATATCTGAAGATGGAAGGTTTCTGAATGGGCTGATATTCTAATCAAGAAGACTAATGTTGGCCATGGTCACCAATGAGCAAAATAGGTCTAGTAAGGTGCTGGTGTCCACACTGAGGGCTGCTTGTCATACTCTTTATAAGTTGACCAGGTTGCACTTAATCTTTAGCAAACACTGGCACTTACATTTATGGCACCAATTTTTTGACTAACACTGGGCCTTTGAAATCACTGAGCTTGCTTCCATTTCTTCTTTGTTTACCCTAGGAAGGAGCTTAGATGAAAAGTCCTTGTTCATCAGCATCCAGTTTCTATTTACCATGATAGAATCCCTGACTCAACCTTATAGTCACAAGGTAAAAGGAAAAAACCCTGGTTACCCATTCTCTATAAATATCGCTTTATTCCCTACTGCCTTCACTGCCTTCATTGACTCTTCTTCCAAAGATCCAGCCTATATTTGCAGCCTCAACCAAAGCCCATATGAACTTAACCCAAACTCATTGCCAGAAGAGAGAAGAGGGCTCACCCAGCTTACACACACACACACACACACACACACACACACACACACACACACACACACAAAGAAGTACCTCTATGTAGTTTGTATGGAAAAATGAGCTTAATGATTATTCAAAATGTTCTATCTTAACACAAACCAATAAATCTTACTTTGAAAAATGCATGACAAATACTCAACAAGACTGACAAAGAATAAAATAGAAAGAATAAAAACTGTTAAAACCATATGAAAAAGAGAACAAAACTAACTTCCTTGCTTAGAAAATATTATAAAATATAAGCAATCATAATCAAGATAGAAGAGAAAAACTTCTAGAAATTCATAGACTGCTCAGCTTACTCAAAAATTCAATTATTCCATACTTACAGCAAGAAAAATAATTAATTCAATAATTGAGTAATCATAAAGACAATAAAAATGACTTCTAAGAAAGAGGTACCTAACATCAGATAGCTTTTTTAGCATTCTGTTTCAATTGAAATGATTAATATTCATTTCTCTTAAACTTTTAACTAAATGTGGAAAATGGATTCAAAATGCATTTCATGACTAATGCTTTGTAATTAATAATATATAATAATCTGACACCAAAGCCAAATTAAGTTTGTGTCTCGATAAATATTTGTAGAAGAAAATAGCCAAAACAAGTTTAAGAAAAAAACACTCAGCAAAATATAAATAAAGCAACATAATTGTTATTAAAATAATACTCCATGAGCAAATCAATTTTACTAGGTGGTACAGAAGTTCAACATAAGAAAGTTAATCCACTCAGCATAAGAAAAAATGATATTCTAAACTTTGCAGGCAAATGGATGGATTTGGAGAATATCCTCCTGAGTGAGGTATCACTAACCCAGAAAGATAAGCAGGGGATGTGCTCATTCATTTAGTGGATTTTAAACAAAAAAGCAAAAAGCAAAGCATGTCCGAGCTGCAACCACAGCCACTGAACAGTTTGGGATCTGAAACACCTTGGACCAGCACCTTAGAGCCCTCTCCCTCCAGAGGAACACCTGACCCAGTCTTGATGTTGGAATGTGGAAAGCAGATCTGCAGGGAGTGCATGTTTAACTAAACCACATGGGGACCTTGGAGCCTCCTGCCCTTGCTGGGGACGAGATAAAGTGATGAGGTGAAGAAAGAGTGACTGGAAGGGGCAGGAGGGGAGGAAGGGAATTTGAACAAGGGGATATATAGACAAAAAATATGACTTTATTCATAATAAAAAAATCCATAAGGAAATCAATCTAATATATGATATTTAAACAAGAAAGAAGTAGAAAGCATGGCTTAGTGGTTAGGGAGTGTCTGCTAACTCTCAAAACTCCCAAAGGAGTTCACTCCCAGGGATCCACATGGTGGAAAGAACGAAACAATTTCTTCAGGTTGCCCTTGGACCGCCAAACATGTACTTCACCAGGTGCACACCTGCATGTATATTTTATGGATGTTTCTCCAAAACAAATGACCACTTAGCACATCAAAAGGTTCTCACCAAACCACCAGCATGGAGATTCAAATCAAAATGACATGGACCACATCTACAAGAAAACCTAAGTTTGGAAATATTAAGGACAATAAGTATTGCTAAAGATGTAAGGCAAATTCCATATTATACTTTCTGGACTAGAATGAAAAGTGATGAATTTCCTGTGCAAAAAGGTAGTAGTTCCTTCAGACATCAACCAAAAACTTTATTAGCATAAATTTCCTTCAGATAACTGAACATGGATATGCAAGCAGAATTTTACATAGACAAATGCAACCTAACTCTTCATCAACAGGTACTAATGAATGCTACATAAACAAATATATTATACACCTAAAATTAATTATTATCTCACCATAGTATATGCTGATGTTTATTATAGTTTTGCAACATATATAAACACTAAAATATTACTGTAAGTGAAAAAAAATCCACAGGTGAAAAAGACAAATATTACATGATCCAATCATTGGACATAGTGTGAAGCGAAGATGGGTGCCATAGAGATACAATAGAAGTGATGAAGCATTATGACAATAAGTAAATTTGATAAGAAAGTGTTTATTTGGCTTATACTTCCACAATAAAATGTAAGTTCATCATTAAAAAAAAATCAGGACAGAAACTCCAACAGGCAGGAACCTGAAGACAGAAGCTAATGCAGAGGCCATAGAGAGGTACTCCTCACTGGCTTGCCACTCATTACTTCCTCTTTCTTACAGAACTCTGGACCACTAGCCCAGGGATGGCACTTCCCTATCAATCACTAATTTAAAAAATGTTTACAGAATTTCTTCACCGCCAGGTTTTACAAAGAAATTTTCTTAATTTAGTTTTTCTTCTCGTAAGTGATTTTACTTGTGTCAGTTTGATATATAATTACCTAAAACAGTGGGCAAATTTGCAAACATAAAAATGTATAGCAATAGAAGTAAAATTAAGAAATTATTGCCTGTTATGTACTGAATTACTTTTTGAGGTGGTAAAATTTTAGAAATGACAAGTGACAACATTTTCACATTATAAATGTATGTAGTGCTGATATATTATGTACTTAAAACTGATAAAATATAAATTTTGTGTATATGTGTCTTATTTAACTACAGTAAAAAGAGTAATATAATTTCATATATAGAAAGCATGTGTTTACCTAACAAAATTTATTTTCAGTGTTGTGAACTGAACCTACAATATGCTTTGAGATATATGCCATGTAGTCACACACATGATTTCTAGAATAATTCTTAAATTAAAAGAAAGAAATAACTGGCCTGGAAAACAAAGGTTTCAACAGTAATGTAATATTTTCAGGGATTTTTTAACTACTTAAGGTGTTTTAAATAAGTATATTTTTAGTTTAAATGTAAATATATATTTTATAATTCCCATGAACTACAATGTGTATCATTTGTAATTCTCATGCCATAACTAGTGGAATTTAATCAGTAGATTAAAAGAAAAAATAGAAGGAAATAATGGTGAGGGAATTAGAGAGGATACTGAATGGCAGAAAATATGGAAGTTAGATTTTATCAAAACATATGTGTGTATAAAATCCTCATATTAAAAAAAAACACTTTTCACTCTATGACATCACAATGGATAACTATACTCTGTATTCTGATGTATACAAGGGAAAAACAAAAAATCTTCTGGTTTGACTGTAGAAGGGTTGCTTAGCACAAATTTGTGGTGGCCATAGTGCAGCCATGGGCATTAGCTGTGTGTGACCTACTGTGCTTTCTTCATCTGTAGCTGAGCCTAACCTGGCTTGAGGAACTTTAGATTTTATTTTATATGTTTCATGTATTTTAGAGAAAAGTTTTATTACTGTATGGTTTTTTTTTCTTTAGTTATCCTAAATGTTTTCCTTTTTAATTTAAGTTTGATATTGATTTTCAAAAAACAATAAAAAAAGAAAAAAAGGATTATGTTTCCTGGTAGATGGTACATTCTCTCAGTGCATGGCCATATATCCAAGAGCATATGAGTAACATAAACTACACTCAATGAGGATATCTTTTGTTTTTCTTTGCTTGTTTGTTTTGTAATAGACACAAAATTGGGTGAGTATAGACAGAGGGAATGCTGGTTAGAGTAATATGAGAAGAGCAGAACTCAGTTGCAGAAGTATCTTTGTTTTTTTTTAATTAATTAATATTTGATGTGGGAGGGCCTAGCTCATTGTTCACAGCAAACCATCCCTGGATTGGTGGTCCTGAGCGCTATAAGAAAGCAGCCTGAGAAAGCCAGTAAGCAGCACTCTACCTTAGCTTCTGATTCAGCTCCTACCTCTAGGTTCCTGCCCAAAGCTCCCTCACTGATGGACTATTCCTATAAGTGTAAACTGAAAAAAACCCTTTTCTGCCTGAAAAAAAAATAAGAGCATCAATTAGGATAAAGGGAGATGTTCGGGAGAGGGTCTGGGATAGCTGGAGTGAGGTGATATAAGGTAGATATGATCAAGATATAATGTATAGTTATAAAATTTTCAAAGAATAAGCAAAATGCATTATTGCTTCTGAAAATAAATAAATAAAATTTCCATGCATTCTCACCAAAAAAAGAAATAAAAGATTAGAATATTTTAAAATTTAAATACTGTGTATATTAAATTCTGATTTTGCCTGAAATATATTGTGATTCTGTATCATACAGTGAGATGAGTGTTTTGCAATAATGGCTTTTAATACTTTTTCTGTACTTTACTTTGTAAGAATGTGTGGTATTTGCAGCATTAAATGGGTATTCATTATTTTCATGCTTACTAACGATTCCAGATTTGAAAGTTTTTTTTTTCTGGCAATTTGAGGTAAAGGCCACAGTAAAAGAAAAGAAATAAATACATAAAATAAAATTTCTTATTAAACATCACATCTTCATTGTGACTATTATATTTTATTCTTAATCTAGATTTCTACTAAGGTGTAAAGACTATATTTGGGTAGATAGCCTCAAGAAATAGATTATCTCATCAGAAAGTCAATGGGACCTTTAGGTAACACTGATATCTGGGTGTTGCTGGATAGAATAGCACAAGAAGAATGCAGGAAATCATGTGTTTTCCACAACTTTGTGAAATATAAAATATATTCTTCAAAAATAAATTTTCTCTCCTTAAGCAAGTTGTAGCGGGAAATCAGGAACTATATATGTAAACAATCGAGCGGGGCGTGGTTAACTAAAAAAGATTCCAGGAGTAGACCTTCGAGAGAGGGGACCAGGACAAGAAGTCGTCATTCTCTCACGAGAGTTCCCCGACCGAGTGCGCAGTTCGCTCCAGCTGCCCGGGAGTTCGGACATACGACATAAAAATAAAAAATCTTCCTTAAAAAGGCTCCGGCACACTACAACCTCATCCTGTCATCTTCTCCTAAAACCAGCTCTGTTTTATAAGCTATTTTCTCCAAATAAACCCTGTTTAAAACATATCTCAGGGCGGGTTTTTTACCGCGATAACAAGTCATCTTCAGCACTTTTACATTGAAGAGATATGAACAAATAATTTCTGAATTAGTTTTTCATTCATAAAGTAACCAGTATTACCAGTTAGTAACCTTTCAAAAAGGAAAAGTGGCATTAATTTTATCAGGAAAAAAAGGAAAACAAACTCCTATGTTTTTACTGAGTCTCCAAAATTAGATGTACTAGTGACATATTCTATAACTCAAATTGATGGTGTTATCAGTAGATCATCTGGGAGAAAATTGTGATTATAAGAGGCTGTAGTGAAATTTTTTAATTTCATAAGGAAACTGAGTAACACCAATCCCAATCCCAGAGACCCAGCAGCACTCTTTCTTTTCCCTGTGTCTAACAGTCCCAATGTACCAAAGTCCCCTGGAGCTACATACCTCAACTGTAGTAATTGGGAACAAATGCAACCAGGAATGACAGCTGATGTGAGGTATCTTTCCATATGCTGTGTATTATCCTTGGCTAATAAAGGAACTGTTTTGGCCTATGGCAAGGCATTTTGAAAGAAAGCAGGAAATTAGAGAATATATAAAAGGCAGATTCAGACAGAAACACCAGCAGATGCAGAGGAAAGAAGACTAGAAACTGCTATTCTGAGAAAAGGTACCAAGCCATGTGGCTAGACAGGATAAAAATAATGGGTTGCATTAAGATGCAAGAGCTAGCAATATGCCTGAGCCATAGGCCAAGCAGCATGTAATTAATATAAGATTTTGTGTGATTATTGGACCAAACAGTTGTGGATGGTTTATTTGGGACCTCTGGTCCAGGTCTCAGGGCTAGTCTGTGCCAGAATCTTCTTTCTACAGACAATGATCCAGAAGGACAGACTGGAAGAAGTGAGACCTCTGAAGACACAGACTCTATCTGCACAAATTTGTGGAAGAAACAAGTAGAAGACGATGTAAGAATGCATAAATTCAACAACTTATAGAGTAATATGGTAAGGCCAGTAACTAGTGATTCTACAACAGCAAGACCTGAACATCTCAATGCAGAGGAAGCAGAGGAAAATAACCTTAATAATAACTTTATAAAGACAATAAAATCCCTTAAAAAGAAAATAAAAATTTTTCTTAAGAAAATGGGGAAAAGGAATCCCTATAAGAAACCCAAGGCAGGGGCAACTAAATAGGTGAATGAAATAGTCCAAAGTTTGAAAACTAAAATAGAGGCAATAAAGTAAACACAAACTGAGGGATGTCTGGAAAAGAAAAGATGAGTAAATGAGAAGGAACGACCAACAAAAAACAAAACACAGAAGACAGAATCTCAGACATCGAGGATACAACAGTGGGAATAGACTTTAAAAAAAAAAAAAGTAAAATCCAGAAAAATTTTCACATAAAACATCCAAGAAATATGTTACACCAGAAAAAGGCCAAACCTAAGAATAATAGGAATAGAAAGAGAAGAATTCCAGCTCAAAAGCACAGAAAAAAATTTCAAAAATAAAATCATAGAAGAAAGCTTTTTCAACCTAAAGAAAAACATGTAGATGGAGGCACAAGAAGATTCCAGAACACCAAATAGAATGGACCAAAAAAATGTTCGCTCACCATAAAATAATCAAAACATGAAAAATACAAGATAAAGAAGAATATTTAAAACAGCAAAAAAAAGTCAAAGTTACATATAAAGGCACATCTATCAAAATTACATTCAACTTCTCAATAGAAACTATGAAAGACAGAAATTCCAGAAAGATATTCTGCAGACACTAAGAGACCATAGATGTCAGCCCAAACTGCTATGCACAACAAAACTTTCAAATACCATAAAGTTATAAAACAAGATTTTCCACTGACTGGGGAAGAGATAGATTTACAACATACATATTTACAAATCTAGTCCTAAAGAAAGAACTAGAAGGGAAACTCCAAAGAATTTAGCTACAACCATGAATACACAGGCAATAGATAATCTCAGCCCAGAAAACCCAAAGAAGAGAAACACACATACATTAGCATCGGGATCAAGCTATAGATTTCCCCTTTTTCAATGGCATAAAAGTGCTTTTGGTTAAGGTCCACTAATGAGGGAGTACATCCCCTGCTTATCCTTCTGAGACCTTAATCAGAAGAATATTCTTCAAGTCCTTCCATGTGCCTGCAAATTGTAGGATATTTTTTTTCTTACTGCTGACTAGTACTCCATTGTGTAGATGTACCACAGTTTGCTAATCCATTCCTCACTTGAGAGGCATCTAGATTGTTTCCAGGTTCTTGGATACTGCTATGAACATAGTTGAGCTAATGCTTTTGGGGTGAAATGGGCATCTATAGGGTATATGCTCAATAGTAGTGTTGCTGAATCTTTTGAGAGATTGATCTCACTTTAGCAACTTAGAGCACAACAGAAAGATCTAGGCCAAAAGGAGGCAAACTCACCTAGGGAGAATAGACATCAAGAAATAACCAAATCGAGAGCTGAAATCACTAAAGGAGAAACAAAGAGCACAGTCCACAGAATCCATAAAATAAAGAGTTGATTCTTTGAGAAAATCAATAAGATAGACAAACTCTTATCCAAACTAACCAAAAGGCTAGAAAGACTTGGTCAGAAGATATACAGATGCTAAAAGAGCATGGCTGCCAAACTAGAATACTACACCCTGCAAAATTATCAAGGATATGTAAATTAACAAAATCAGAAATGAAAAGAGAGACATAATAATAGACACAAAAGAAATCCAGAAAATCATTAAATGATACTTTAAAAATTTATACTACACAAAATTGAAAAATAAAAAAAAAAATAAATGGACGATTTTCTATGTAGGTCCTACTTAATGAAATTAAATCAAGATCAAATAAAAAATTTAAAAAAAATTTAAGCCTAAGAATCTTAAGTAGTTATCAAAAGTCTAGCAACCAAAAATAGCCCAGGGCCTAACCCAGGATTAGGGTTAGTGTTAGGGTTATGGATTTAGCAGAGAATTCTATCAGAATTTCAAAGAAAAGTTGATACTAGTACTTTTTAAATATTTCTACACAATAGAAAAAGAAGGAACATTACAAAACTCTTTCTACGGTCTGCCTGTCACCATACCCACAGCTCATGCTGAGAAAATTTTCACAGCTACCCACCTCGACCTCAAACTGAGCGAACAGATAACTACAGGGGTCCCTGAAAAACAGACTCAGACCCCGCCCAGAGGTGAGGAGGGGTCACCAGGCCCAAGCGCCTATATCCCAGCCAGGGAGGGAGAGTTGAGCTCCCATCGGTTCCGATTCTGCGGGTCCAGTTCCGCGGTAACACTTCCAGGACCTGGTGCTGACTGCAGAGTAAGTCCCAGCAAACTATGTAGCAGGCACAGAAAAAGTCTGCCTGTCACCATACACACAGCTGCTGCTGAGGGAATTTGCACAGCTACCCACCTCGACCTCCAACTGAGCGAATAAATAACTTCTAGGGTCTCTGAAAGACAGACACAGACCCTGCACAGAGAGGTGACAGGAGGCACACAAGCCCAAGTGCAACAACTGACCAGGAGCCATCTAATCATGAACCACTGAAGCCATGGGCAAATGTCAGTGCAAAAAATTACATAATAATACAAAGAACAACATGGTAACTGCAGAAGAGAGTGGCGATCTTACAAATACAGGACCTGAACTGAACAATGAAGAGGAAACAGAAGGAAGCAACACCAAAAATTCCTTTTTGATGATCATCGAAGCTCTCAAAGAAGATATGAAAAATAGCCTTAAAGAAATAGAAGAAAATACAAACAAAAAATTGGAAGAGATGAACAAATCTATGAAAGATACATGCCAAGAACTAAAAGCTGAAATGGAAGCAATAAAAAAGGCACAAAATGAGGCAAAGATGGAAATAGAAAACCTGAAGAAAAAAGATGGAACCACAGATACAAGCATAACAGACAGAGTTCAAGAGATGGAAGACAGAATCTCTGAAGTGGAAGACTCAGTAGCTAAAATAC